>ML112012.1:0-30484 GCA_003697995.1 Taxidea taxus jeffersonii | reverse complement strand
TCTGATGCAGTGGGAGCACTCCTGAGGGAGTGTCTGATGCGGTGAGAGCGCTCCTGCGGGAGCCACTGATGCAGTGGGAACACTCCCACAGGAGCCAATGATGTTATGGGAGCACTCCCCAGCCGAGCTTCTGATGCATGGGAGCACTCCTGCCAGAGCTACTAACACCTGGGAGCACTCCCACAGGAACCTCTAATGCAGAGGAGTAGTTCCGTAGGGCCCCAACTTGGACTCAACCCCAAAGTTATTACATACCAGATGCTGGTTTTTAACCTGCATTTACCCAAATTCTCAGTTGACCAAGCTTTGGAATCCATGGAACAATATATATGAAATACATAGAAGTATTTTTTACATATTATACAAATATCAAATATACATTTTACTATACAAATGTAAAGTTACATAGAGTCCGTACACCTCAAGGATATTTATGTCTGTGTAGTTCTTTCCATTCATACCAGGTAAATCACTCCATTATGTCTGGGGTTTTATCGTTCCATGATTTAAAAGGAAAGGCTGCGAATGAGTGGAAATCTATACAACACCTAAGACAAATGTTACGCCCAGTCAGGTTTCTAAATTTAACTTCTAAAATAATATTGATGTGAAGTGCTCTGCTACCTTTGAAACTCTCTGGCAGTCACAAAATAGCCTCCAAATGAGATGAGCTTAAAGCTTTCAATTGTATAAGTTCTAAGTTCCTGTGAGGAAAAATCCTTACAAATAAAATGGTCATGCTCTGACCTAAATTCCAAACCAAGTCACATAACTAAGATGTAAACTTACACTTCTACAATTTTTTGGCAAGTCTACATACACATTGACACTAATCATTAGTACTTTGAAATTAATAGGTTGAAAAGTAGAAACATCTGTCCAGGTGAAACAGCCACTTTCTAAGGATGTGCTTCACCCGGACACAACAACTCTTAAGGTCAGATGAAGTTTCTGGGCCTTTCTTCATCTGGACCAAAGTGACTGCCTCTGGGTATGTGACGTTTCCAATTATTCCTTCCTGCCTTCTTTGGAGGGAGGGGAGATGAAGGAAATACAAGTCCAATCAGAAACTTGATGTCTAATAGTGATTTTTTTCTTTAATTTTCTGCTTGTAAAACTCACTCAGCATAATCTCCTCTAGTCCCATCCATGTTGATACAAAAGTTGGGTGTTCATCCTTTCTGATGGCTGTGTAATACCCCATTGCTTATAAAATCTTTATATACAAAGTCTCTAAAACTGTAAACATAGGCAAAGCTTTCAATGAGATGGCATAAAACATCTGTAAATGTGACACTCAAGAACAACTCCAAAGGTCCAGTATTTGAAGGCATGGCTTCTCTCACTCTCCAGACAACCATTCCTAAATGTCTATGACCCTGTCAGGTAAATGTCATAAATTGCTCCATAGACCTGAACATCGATGGTGGAATAAAGCAATGACACACCTACCTCAGTTTGAGGGCCTCATGGGCTTCTGACCTCCTGATTAAGAGCAAGCCCTTCCCAGGGGGGCAAATCTAGCTTCCAGTCTGTTCTTTGCCATTCACTTCTCATACAAACTTGGACATATTTCTTAAATTTTGAGTCACTGTTTCCTCTCAGTGACACAGAAGTAATACCTAGTCACCATGTCATTCCAAGGCTATAACAAGATATTGCATGTACAATGCCTGGAAAGTTTTTAACAATCTCAATGTAGTTAGGACTAAAATTGCCTGTGTCCCATGGATCCCCTGTTGGTTGCTAGGACAAGTCCCAGGATAGTGCTCTGTAATGACATAGGTTTGGGCCTTCCCCATCCAGCATTTCTGACCCTCTCCTCTGAAGCCTGCATACCTCCAGCAAGGGTAGTTGCTCATCTCCTTCTTGAAGGCTCGGCCATTGTGATCACCCAACTGCTCCAGACTGCAAACAACTTTCCACTGTCCCCCAGTGTCTACTTCTCTGAGAATCATAGACACACAGCCTGAGAATAAAAGTTTAATGTTGGGCATACTATTTAGTGCAAAACAAAAGCTTCTCCCAAGTGGCTGATCAGAGCAAGGGGTCCACTCACCTGGAGGGTTCCATTATCCATCAGGAAGTGTGAACCTCCAGAAGCTCCTTGGAGGCCATAGGCATTCTGACCCTGGACACCTCACCTAACAGAGCATACCTATGAAAGACTTCCCATTTCCCACAATAATTATAACTGATATGGTGTTACGGGAGTTGAGTGACAGTCATTCGGCTGAGCCATTGTTATATTTTATAGGAAGCTAGGCATCCATTCTTTTTGGTTGTGGAACCTCTTTCCATATATTTGAGCCATTTTCCAAAGTATTTTACATTTTTTAAGCCTTTATAAAACCACATGTCTACTGTGGCTTTGACTAGAGCTAAAGAAAGGTCTGCCTGCAATGAAATCAAGAACTTGTACCATGATATAAATGCACATACTGTTTTTTGCATCAGGAAAGTTTTACTAGTTTGAAAAAAAAAAAAAGATCAGCTGAATGAAGCATTGGTTTAGTGAAGTAACTGATTTATAGTCTGGCACAAGTTCCTTATTGCTTTGCACACTGGTGACAAACAGACTTTGGCAGGCAGCTTTCCTCACTAAATCATGTCTGAAATACTCCTTGATTACCCCCAAGGATGGTGCTATTACAGCCTATTTTATTCTTCTTCCTGCATAAATATAAGCACAGGGGCACTAAATATTTCCCAATCAATATTGCCTATAATCATGTGGACCTAAGAAGCAATTGGGGATCTTGTGGAACACACAGATTCCAGGGACTCATCCCCTTTAAATCAGTAGGTTTTTTCCTAGGGCTCAGGGTTTATATATACTTTTTTAAGATTTTATTTATTTATTTGACAGAGAGAGAGATCACAAGTAGGCAGAGAGAGAAGAGGAAGCAGATTCCCTGCTGAGCAAAGAGCCAGATGTGGGGCTCGATCCCAGGACTCTGGGATCATGATCTGAGCTGCAGGCAGAGGCTTTAACCCACTGAGCCACACAGGTGACCCCAGGATTTATATTTTTAACAATTACACCAAGTAATTCTAATATTGATGATTCGTGAGAAACACTACCCTTTGGGTTGTGCTGTTAGAAGTGTCTCTGTTTCTTCCCATAGAGAGATGCCCTCCCAGTCACATCCAAAGACCCAAAGGGAGTACAAGAGAGTAAGAAAGCAGTAGATAACCCTGATGCCATGAAAGCTTTCTGTATCAACAACCACATCCCTTCATCTTATAGAATACTCATCCAATGGGAAAAAGCAATTTTGTGGTCCTTTTTTCTGTCATTTGCAACCAACTATAATCCATGGAGTCATCCCCCAACTGTGATGGACTACCGTGAAGTGCCTCTCTCCATGAGCTCACTTCTCATTAGAAGTCTTTTTGCTCCTGTTCACTGTTTTGTCACCTTACATCATTTCCCTTGTGCGACTCTGTATTATGGATGGCAGTGTTGCCATCCCAATAGGACTTTAAGTGATTTCAGAAGTGTTTTCATAGTATCAGCCATGGTGTAAGTCCTAAAAATCTGGACTGGTGCTCCAAATCAAAATGTCTGCCCCTCTCAGCTTATCATGTACCATTCTCTTGTAGGCTCTAGCTACTTCAGCCACACAGGAGTTTTGGGATTCCTTGAACCTACCTTTCTGTTGCAGGGCTATTTCATATTCAGTGCCCCTCTCCTGGTGTACTCTTCACAAACTTGGTCTTCCTAATCCTTACTCACCCTTGAGGTTTTAGTGTGAATTTATCCTACTCTCACGTTAGGTACTCATTTCTAACATTCCCAGAAGATGATGAATTTTGCACTGATCCTCCTTATCACAATACAAATTACTAGTTGGTTGTAGGTCATACAACCAGCTCTGGGGGCTACACGGGTCTTCCTATGACCAGTGTAGAAAACAATGTATTATGTCTATCTTTCTGACTGAATGCTTAGCTCTCAGTCCAGTGGCCATCACATGGTTTTGCAATCAACCAATGTTGAAAGAAGGTAAGGATAAGCTAACAGATGGTTCGAGTTTCACAACCTCTGGCTGTGACTTTGAAATTGGCACTCAGTTTTCCACCACCTTCTGGAGTTATTCACTCTTCAGAGGTTATATCCCTGAGGTCCAAATAGCATCTTGGATCAGATACATCTCTCCGAAACATCCCTTGAGCCATGAGAGCTCCAATTGCTACAGCATCATGGACGGAAACCATCTTTGAGGCTACAGGACTCAAGTGGTATGAATAAGCTCAAGATTAATGGCTCTGAGCAATGATTGAGAGAACCCAGAAGAACACTGATGAAAGCTTTTTTTTTTTTTCATTTTCTTATTACATGTAGGAGACAACTGCCATGATAGTCAAGTAGGTTTTTTAAGAACACTGTGAGCCTCACACTCATACTTTGTTACAGTATCTGTAGGAAAGTTCAATTTTAATCCAAAACTCTATTAAGCAAATGAGGGAGTTGGGGAGACACTCAAATCAGGTGGAAACCTAGGGACAACAGGGCTACCAGCAAGGAGATGCTGGTATCAGTGGGGGAAAGACAAGAGTTCTCTAGCTTTGGAAAGTCTCATCAACCTCAGTGTTCCTGTGCCCCTATGTCTAAGTGACATGTGCATGTTGACTTAGGACAGGGATGGGGGAGATGGATTCTAAAAGATGTCTGAGTGTCTTTTGTAAACTAATACTCAACATTCGGTTACTCTTTCTATGAATGGGATCAAAGTGAATCGTGGTAGGTGAGTTGTCCGAGCAAATGATTTTATGTTTCTGTTATTTTATTTTGTGCACCAGGGGGAAAAATGTAATAGTTTAAAATGGGGCAAGACAAATAATTAAGGACCCCCCAAAAATCTCCCCAGTAGTGCAAGTGCAGATACACTGAATTAAAACATTTCACAATAATATTTTTGAGAATACATGCTGTCTTGTGATCACCATAGCTCTCTAGGCAAACCTATCTTTACCCATTTTTTTAAATATTTTATTTATTCATTTGACAGAGAGAGAGATCACAAGTAGGCAGAGAGGCAGGCAGAGACAGAGAGAGGGGGAAGCAGGCTCCCTGCCGAGCAGAGAGCCCAATGTGGGGCTCGATCCCAGGACCTTGGGATCATGACCCGAGCCGAAGGCAGAGGCCTTAAACCACTGAGCCACCCAGGTGCCCCTCTTTACCCAATTTTGAACATACTTTTCTAGAAGAGATTTGAAGCCGCTTTGATTGAAGAGACTTTTGAAAATACCACTGCTACCAGTGAAAGGTATTAAAATTAAAAACTAGGGGCACCTGGGTGACTCAGTCTTAAGTGGCTGCATTTGGCTCAGATCATCATCCTGAGGTCCTGGGATCGAGCCTTGCATCAGGCTCCCTGCTCTTCCTCTTCCTGCTGGTTCCCTTACTTGTACTCTCTTTCCCTTTATGTGTCAAATCAACAAACAGAAGTCTTTAAGATAAAAAGAAAATGAATTACAAATAAAATTAAAAACTAAATATGGTATATCATCATACTGTATATAGTCCACATACCACAATTTATATTTGAAAATGAAAACATTTGAATACTTTCTTAGCATGATTAAGAAGAAGCAGCCAACAAAGTGAAGTGTATAATAACCAGCCTTATTTCATCAAAAAAAAAGATATTTCCTTATAATGATTTTATGACAAAATTAATGAATGCCCAGGCCACTGCATTAAGAAATAATGATACTCTCCCCATGATACTTTCTGACTAGGATAAGACTTTCCATGTGGCTTCGCCTATGGGGAGATAATTCATCAGCTGGAAGATGTAGGCTGTTATATTTTTCATCTTGTAATAATTAAAGTTATTTTTTGACTTCTACAAAGAGAATCAATGGTATTTCTTATTAAATTTAATCTTGCAAAGGAAAGAGGGAAAAATCCTTTTATTACTAGACCCCAATGCAATATGCTTCAAAATATCCTAGAGTGTTCTCAGTGCCCCACGGTCAGCTTGCAAAGAATAAAGAAAGGCTGAGTATTAATCTCCCCCTCATGGAGCCTGCACATGCTGGTCCAGGCAGAAGCCAATAGACAGGGTTCAAGAGCGTGTCTCCAATAACGCCCAGGGGCAGGGGAATATATCAAAGTTAGTCCAAAGTAGGGAAACCTGACAATTCAATTTCATATCAAGGTCTTTGAGGGAAACTTGATTGACTGCTAATAAATACCATCTACTTTTTATTGTATGTATAATTGATGTGCTACACAGTCTTCATAATAATCATGTAATTACTTAAACATTACGATATCGGCACTCTGAGAGGTTAGAACCAACCAGTTATACAGTGATTGAGCCAAAGTTGAATTCCTGTCTCTCCACCACTCAGGACACCTTTCCAGTTTGCTTGTGCTGATTCTCCGGTCCCCAGGGGGAGAGGCCAGTCACAAACTAGGAATCCAGAAGGGAAGGATGGTTTTGTCAATAGAGGCCGAACAAAGCACCAGGTACGTACAGGAAAGGAACTCACAGGAAGCATATAAGAAAGGCCTGGGTCGGGGCACCTGGGTGGCTCAGTGGGTTAAAGCCTCTGCCTTCAGCTCAGGTCATGATCCCAGGGTCCTGGGATTGAGCCCCACATCCCCTCTGCTCAGCAGGGAGCCTTCTTCCCTTCCTCTCTCTCTGCCTCTCTCTGTCAAATAAATAAATAAAATCTTTTAAAAAAAGAAAAGAAAAGAAAGGCCTGGGTCATTTGCTGCCAAGGAGGTGGAGACCGCTGGTCCAGGGGTCTCAGAACCCCGGATCCTGGGCCAGAGATCAGGTCTGATTCAGACTCCATGGGGAGAGCCCAGAACACACAACCGTGCATCAGATCTTAAAAGCCAAACTCACCAACCGCTGTAATCATTTTGACTGAGCACAGAGCCGGGGGTGTGAACCCTCACAGGAGTTAGATTACAGAGAGGGAGGAAAGGACTAGCACTTCCAAACACTAATCAGCTATTGAAACGGGTGTTACTGTCAGAGAGCCCTTCATCCTCTGGACGGGGGAAGTCTTGTCTTCCCTGAAGCCTGCAGAAATTACTAGCCAAGCTGAGCGGGCGGGACTCTGTTCTGGAGTGTGTAAGGTTTCACATATAAAGACCATTTTCTCAAATTCTTTTATCAGACCCCCTGCTAGATTGCTCTCCTCAGCTTTAAAAAAAAAAAAAAAAACCAAGAAGATTGAAACATGGAACACTTTGAGGTCAGAAGAGCCAGCAATGAAGAGCAAGGTAAGAAAGACAATTCCTGGCTCAGGTCCCTTGAAACAAGAGCTCTTTTACATCACTTCTCTTTAAACCAAAAATACTTCTTCCTCTTTTTCTCCTTTTCCTTGCAATGAAAGTGATAAATATTCATTAGAAAAGAATTACAAAGCATAGAGAATCTAAAAGAATGACAGAAATCCCCGTCTGTACAACTCTGATATGGGACAGTGGTGCTTTAGTGTTTTTGTATGTGTAGATCTTTATTTCTGATGTGTGTGTGTGTGTGTGTGTGTGTGTGTGTGTGTGTGTGTGACTGTGTTCAAAAGAATAATGATCTCTGGTGATGGGGCTTGAGAAATATGAGGGAGGACTCCCGGGCAGCAAGCATAGCTGACAGATCTCTAAGACTGGCGGTGGCCAGTATGACTGGAGTGTTGGCTATAGGTCTATATTTGGTTGGCTGAATGAGGTACATCCCCAAACACCTTCATTCTCCTCCTACTTTCCCCAACTTTTCTCTGTACAGTCCCTTCTCATAGTGGCAATTTGGCTGGAAACTAAGGAAAAGAGGCCCTGTAATCAACTTTTTCATTGAATTCAAGTAAGGAAAATTCAATACTCCCAGGTGCAAAGTCACAGAGAGCAGACATGAAACATTCAGTGGAAAAATCAAGTTGACTGGGAAAACCACAAGCCGTCAAAGAATCCTTAATGGTTTGGGGAAAGATCCTAGGCTTCTTATTCTTTAAAGGAACTATCTCTGGACAGATTCCTAAAAACTTTAATGGGAGGGCTGCTCGGAATGGTATAGAGCATGGGTACACAAAAGTTCTGAGAAATCTTATCTGGTCTCAAGCAGCCCAGTGTTGAGGATGGCACCCCATTTCCATAAAACACAGTCCAGCCCCCAGAAGTGACTCCCAGCACTTTAAATGTTTGTGCAATCCTTCAAAGCAATGCCCAACAGAGTTTGCATTTGGGCTGTGACCTTGAGGGATTTTGTCCCTTCCCTGAACTTTACCTCCTGCTCTGTAAAATGGCAACACCACCCTAGAACTGTGGTGTGTACCTACAAGGACTCGGGGACAAGGAGACCAGCACTATGCCTGGCACCTGCTCGGTAACTCACTAACACATTCCCACCTTCCCATCTTGTGCCGGGCTTTGCTAACACCCACGCAGCTCAAGAGTGTTCCCAAAATTGCCATTCCCCACCCCAGAGTTTCCTGGCATGAACTTTCTCAGTTTCTCTCTCACCTTCCTTGGGTTATATGCTCAGTGCCTTGCAAGGTGGTAATGTCATAATTTAGTATGTTTGTTGGCAACACTCTGCCAGTGAAAGAGAGTGTAAGCAGAATGTCAGGACCCATCACTACCTGCTTGGACTCTCTTTCTGTTCCCTTTCAAATTCCACCCTCCAGAGACATCTAGACAAGCTGGGACAAGTGCAGAGGAAAAAAAATAATAAAACAGTGAGGGGAAGCTCTTGTCATGCTACATGTGAAGATTTGCAGGAAGCATGTGAGGAGAAAAGCAGAGAGAAGATCCAGAGGACTGTCTGGATCCTACTGGTCAGGATGGTCACTGGCTTCAAGGGACATAATCTGGGATTGATGCCATAGGATTCAATATTCAGCAAACTTTCCATTGGACGTAGCACCGGTCTTCTGTCACAGTGCGTCATGGACTCACTGGATCACTTTGGAAGCCGAGTCCTCACTGTGGTTTCCAAGAGAAGTTCAGCTGCTATCTCCTTGACACCTAAAATCTGGGTGTCTCAGAACCAGAGAAAATTGGAACTGAAAAAGATGGCTCATCTTAGCAATGGCAGAGAGCCGACAGGGTTGACAACATTGTAACCTGCGACATAGAAGCTACCCTGTTACCTGTCAGGGAGGGGTCATGACTAACAGAGCAGTAAAATAAAGCAAATCTCATGTTGATTTCCATCCAAATTATCTCTGAATTATTTTTATTTTGCATCCAAATGGCCAAGAATCGAGTGGGCCGGGGTGGGGGGTGGAACTTTTATGCACAGGAATGAGCGATCTTAGCTTAATCTTTATTACTTCTATTGTCTAGAACTAGTACCACAAGAGAACTTATTTAGGATCAATGGGAAAAGGAGCCAGGGAAATGGGGTGATAGGCTAAGCCGTCTCAGTGGGAAGTGTCTTCCTCATGGGATGCACGCCAGCACAGGCTGTGTGCCCATGCTGCAGGGATGTGACAGAGAAGCCTCCATGGCTCACACCCTCCAGCTAGACAGCACTGAGGTCATCTACGTCTGAGAAGTTATAGGACTATCTGAAGAAGGGAACTCAGTGGAGGGAATTTCAAAGCAGGTAGCAAGGGAGGACCACAGACATTACAGGTCAATGATGCAGGATCTTTGATCTGTCGAGATCCTAAGGCATCCCTTACACCATACTGTCACAGTTGATAGGAGTGGTAGAATTTTACCTACTCCTTCTCTCTCCACCATCACTAGAGATCCTACGACAGAAAGTCATCATCAGTGTCTGCTCCAGGAAAGAGATGAAATCCCCAGGTTACATGGTCCAGGAACTCTGGACCAGATGGAGACACTTTGAAACGCATCGGTCCAGTCCTCCAGAATTTGTGTTCCACTGAGAAAAAATTCATCGTGGATTCCAAATTCTTTTCAGTTAATCTCCAGATCACAACTTCTATAGGAAGCCATAGGGTATCCTGAAGAAAGAGGCCATTGGATGGGCCAAGTCACTCAGTTATCCATGGAAAATATGAAAGAACAGTGATTTCTCTCCCTTGTAATGAACAGTGAACTCGTCCTGATTTTTCCACATCTGTAGCATCTGTGCATTTGGATTACTCTTCAGCCTGTGTCCTCAACACTTCCTAAAATGCCCACCAAGTTCATGTAGGTCAATAAGGCAGGTTTTTCCTTTTATGCCCAGTAGATATACTGTTATTTTTATCATCAGTATTTCAATTGATCTTGAGTCCAGCCCTTGACTCTCGTACCAGGAGGAAGGTGGAAGCAGGGTCTGTGACCCTTCTTGAGCTAAGGACACTCACTGGATCCCATCACTACCGGGAGGTCTCAGAAACCCCTTACACTCAGGACCTGTTCCATTTTGCCCATTTCCAAATGAGATTCTTCTTCTCTCCATGGGCATTCTGAGCATCTCCAAATATGAGTGGCAAAGGCAGGGAATTCCAGGAGGAGGGATGCAAGACAGCTGTACATCACCTTTGAGTCTACAGGGATGGGCCCTCGGAAGACCAGCAGAGCCACCCAGTCCTGCTCTGCTGAAGCACACAGCTTCCAGGAGACAAAAAGGCATTTGTTACCTCATGTAGTATTTGCATTACTCCACTTGCATATAAAATGTGGCAGGTGTCCAGTCCCCGTTCCTTGTTCTTATACAGCACAATGACTATATCATTCCATTAGCCTGAAGCTTAGATCAGCTTAAGCTTAATCGGCAGCTTAGAGTTGCTTTTGCTATCATCACTCGTTCAGGACTAATAGTGTTTACCTAGGCTTCCATGAGGTTCTTTGTTACGGGCAGCCAAAGCCAGCCCGGAAATTGTAGCTAACGGGCTTGGAGCAGAGCCGTTCCAATGCAAACTCACTGGCTCACAGCATCTCAAGGCGCTTGGCCAGTGTGATCTGAAAATTCAAAAGATTCTAACAAAGAAAAATTAACTGCTAGCAATCAGGATGTGCAAGGAAAAGAACAGACCACCTACAAAGAAACATTAGGGTTTCTTAGCAGCCTGGCATAAGGAGGAGGAAGGAGAAGAAAGGAAGTGATGGGGCCCACTTACCAGATCACACCAGTGGGAGTCTATGCCTGGACAGAAGCCCTGGGACTTGCTACTGGCCTCCCACAGACACCTGGTGTGACTCACCTGCATCTGAGTGGGGGCTGCTGGCTGTCACCACGTGGGCCACACCCCCCCACCTCTGTGGCCACCAGGACTGCCCCTTGCATGAGGAGAAGCGATGCCCACTGTGTGCAGAGCAGCCAGCCTTCCTTCTAGCCTAGCCTCCTTTCCCCTAGGCCCTTCCACAACCCAGGGCTCACCAGCCAGGCTCCCGCCACCAGTGACCTGTATCTGGGATGGGGGATGGGCCCTGCTTGTGTGTGTGTCAGTGTGCAAAGTCTGCATTCACAGCGGCCATCTGCATGCCCTGAATCCCAGAGTAGCTAAACAGGAGCCATCTAGAGAATCATACTTTCTTTGCTTTTTACAGGTTTTTTAGAGATGTTAGATTTTCACTGCTCTCTGACCTCAGTCCTGTCCTACTCCCTTCTCAAGAGACCGACTACTCTCCGTCCCACTTCCGTGTTCAACATGTGACTGCGTTTGGTGCTCCAGTCCTTGCAGGAAGAGCATCTCCTGATGAAGGACAGCATGCAGTGACAGGTGGCCTTGGCTCCTAATGTCTGGAAACACCTTGAAGGTGACTGGCTGGAGCATCCAAGGAAGAGTCAAACTCTCATGGTGAGGGAGGAATGTGTCCTGAGCACTCAGGTCTCTGGAGAGCTGGACCTCCGAGGTCTACACCATTGTCTTCCCACCTGCTTTCCCCTTTTAATTTATCTGGGTTTCAGTGCGATCATCATTATGACTGAAGTCACAATGGAGCCTCTTTCCTAGAAGGAGGTGGGGAGAAACGGGATCACGCACCCAGCCCGGAACACAGCCTTTGCGTGGTGCTCCCTACTGACAGCCGATGGGGCTGACTGATGTCTCCTCTCACCAGTGACACTGGAGACCCAGCCGGGGGACAGCCACATGTCAGTATGGACTGGATGTGCTGCTCAGCCCTGGGGACATCTGTGGCAATCCCAGTCCTGGCCTTTTCCCTTCACAGCTGTGACGGGAACCCCTCCCACCACCACCTCGGTCCCACAACCACACTCCTGACTCCAGCTGTCAGGCTGTGCTCACCCCCCAACCTGGAGAGGGGCTCTCTTACAGGACTCTAACCCCAGCTTCCTGTCTCTGGGAGGGTGGTAGAGCCATCCAGGGTGGGGGGAGGGAAATCAGCCTCCAGGCTGGGAGGCCAGGATGGCGAGGTTCTGCCAGCTCCAGGAGGTTCCCCCAGCTCCAGTGCTGCCCCATGGAGGTGAAGTGGCCCAGGTAACAGCTTTGGGAGACTCCCAACCAAGCCTCCTTGGACAGGATGAGACAGAGTCTTGTGCAAGTAGAGAATCAGGGTATGGAAGAGAGACACCAGCCAGATCCCTGGATGGTGCTTATTTCTAGCTGTCGCCAAACTCTGTGACCCGGGGAGCAAGGCTCTGTGCTCCTGAATTCTGTGAGAGGGGATGCAACACAGAGGAGGGGTGGGTGGGCTCAAGGATGCTGCTGCGCAGGGGTCTGACCCACAGTCGAACACCCAGTAAACAGTGACAGCTACGCCTACCTACAGCTTCAGGCTCTGCCAACACCTGGAAGACCCACACGGGGTGCCTTGTGTACGGGACAGGCACGAAGGGCTGCTGCGTGATGAATGGAGCCACTTAGCTCCCTCAAACCTTGAGACACCAGACATCCATCAGCAGAGATTATCTGTCTGGCAGGAGTTGCCACTGCTCTCGTCCCAAAAAGAGCCACACAGGGCCATGTGGGCAAATCCCGAGGCTGGGCTCCCTGTACAGGGAGCTGAGAGCAGCCCTCCCTCGGTTCAAGCAGTGCCGACCTGTGGGGCTGGAGGTTTCAAAGTGGGTCTGAGGACAAGCCTGCAAATGCCCATAGCCAGAGCTCCGGAGAAGTCCTGTGTGGGCTTCAGAACCGCAAGGACCTGAGCCCCCCCTGCAGGAGGCTGGAAGGTTACTGGCAAACGCACCAGGAAGGTCAGGGCCAAGCTGTCAAGACCAGGCACAGTGGAGTTTGTGCAGGAAAGTGGGTGGGGGGAGCCCATGTGGGTCAGCTGCTCCTAACAGGAAGTGGGCAGCTTGTCTGTTATGAGCTGAATTGTTTCACCCCCAAGTTCACACGGGGAAGCCCTAATCTCCGGTCCCTTAGAACGGCCCCTTTTCAGTCACAATGCGTTGAGATGAGGCCCTACTGGACTCCAGTGGGCTCCTAATCCGATATGACCATTGTCCTTATACAAAGGGGACATTAGGAATTGGGGATATGTATAGAAACAATGGCACGTGAAGATTGGAGTTCACGTCTCCATGATGGGAAACAATGTCACATGAAGACATAAGTGAGAAGAGAGGCCCCAACAGACCCCTCCCCAGAGCCTGCAGAGGGAGCTCAGCCCTGCAGACCCCTTGGCCTCAGGCTTCTGACCTCCAAGACAGCAACGTTCTGTGGCTTAGGCAGATTGATACAAGCCCACATTCTTGGCATAAAGCAATGAGATTGAAGTAAAGAAATACACAAAAGCCGAAATTCAGTCCATAGAGGTTCTGATTTCTGGCTCGGAGGCAGAAAACCTCTGACATGTAGTTACTTAGATGTGGGAAGCAGGGAGCGGTGGCTGACATTTTTGAAGGGCTGGTAAACATTTTTCTAAGCTGCCTGGCCATGTAGAAACAGTGCTTTTGTATTTATTTGATAGAAAGCATCGAGGCTCCTCAGGGGTTTAGAAGTCAGAATGGACTGTGAAAGTTCTCTGAGCTCCTGTCCAAATGCTCTGCATGCTGGAGAGGAGGTAACACCAACTTCCCAGAAGTGCAGCTGGGAAAGGGCACAGCAGGATCCTTATGGCAGGACCCTGATGCGTGAACTGACTGCGTTTCGATTTACACATTACACCTAATTTCCAAATACTGCTGGTGAGTTTTCCAAATGACCTCTCCACCTGTTTCTGGCAGCGAGAGGCTGGACCCATCACCATGAGGCATGGGAGCCTCGGGAGCTGTGTAAGGCATAAGCAGGGGGAGGGGTTAGAGGTGAGATCCCGCCTGTCTGTGACCTTGAGGGGACTGGCATCTGTCAGCATGAGAGGGGGAGGGTGTGGAGCTGGTGGCTGTTGCCCCATCACTTACCATCATTCACCGCCTGGTTCCTGTGACCCAAGTCGGGGAGGACTGCCAGGGGAGGGAGGAGGACCAATCCTCAGCCCATCTCCTCCTCTCAAGCCTTATTCCACTCTCTCCCCTGCTGCCCTCCCTGCTTCTCACCTGACTTCTATTTTCCTCAGCTTCAGTGATTTGCAGCCTTGTAACTCCTATTCTCGGGGAGGCACCGCGTGCAAATGAACTGTCTTATATGTGAGTAATTCTCCGATAAAGCTGCTGTGAGCAGCTACGGTACAGAGCAGTGGCATCCAATTGAAACAGAACGTGAGTCACATATGTAATATTCCACAGGCTACCTTTAGAAAATAAAAAGAAACAGGTCAAATTCATTTTCATGACCTGGTTTTAGCCACACGTGTCCCAAATGTTACCATTTCAATATGTGATAAATATGAAATGTCGATTTTCTCTTTCATAGTAAGTCTGAACCCACTGTGTATTTTATGCTGACAGCACATCTTCATCCAAATGCCACATTTCCGGGAGGTGCCCAGTGGCTGGCTTCCTGTTGCACAGTGAGCTCTGGAAGCCACCGTGCTGGTGCGGGAAAGATCCCTGTCCCCAGGACCTGTGCCCTGGGTGGGCGGCAGGAAGCTCAAGGGCAGAAGCCATTGAGGATACAGCTTATGCCTCCCACCAGAGAGGCCCTGGGATCATGACCTGATCGAAGGCAGATACCAGCCGACTGAGGCACCTGGGTGACCCTGCTAAGGCACAAGTCTTACATACCCAGAACAGCTAACCCTGGGTCTCTGACCTGGAATTAGCAGGTAGTGTCTCGGGGGATCCTAATACGCAACCGGACCTCAAACAACAAAGGATGAGGGGATAAGACAGCTGGAAGATCCCAGCATTGCTTGGAAAGGAGTGGGTTGAAGGAGGACTACCGGTGGCTTCGGGTCGAACTATTCCACTCAAGAGAGAGCACGACTCTGCTCTGTCTTGTGGTCACAAGAGCTGTGTCCCCGTGTCTGTAGTGCGTGCCTACAAACGGGGCCAGGAGAAGTCAGGGGCAGCTTGAACTTTGAACTTTTGGGACTTTATCCATTCTTTTTTCTACTGCAAGTCCAATTATTCTTTATTTTTATTTTTCATGTTTTTATATTTATTTTATATTTATTTTATATTTTTATTAGGTTCTCAAGCAAATTTATAGCTGTGAGTAGACACTGACGTGTTTCTTTTCCTGCATCTCTTCTAAGTCTGAAACGCAGTAGGACGTGGAAATAACATTCACGATCAAAATAATAATACCGCCATTCACTGGTAATACCCAGGGCATTTTGGCAACAAACACCTCCAGTAAGAACATTGCATGGAGTACACGCAGACTTCTTCCAGAACTTCGGAGACCATATGAAAAACAGGACATTTCTGTTAGCATAGACTAACCACAAGAATCCCAGCAAACACAGAATTAAGAATACCGTAAAGAAGTAGATGAGACCAGCAGTGTCCATATGACCCAAAACCTTTTTTGAAATGTGAATTTCATGTCACCTGAGTGACTCAGTCAGTTAAGCATTGGGCTCTTGGTTTTGGCTCAGGTCATGATCTCAGGGTTTTGAGATTAAGCCCCATGTTGGGGTCCCGCTCAGCAGGAGTCCACTTGAGAATCTCACTCCCTCTGCCCTTCCCCCCACACTCTCTTTCTGTCTCAAATAAATATATCATTAAAAAAGTAAATATTAGGGGCACCTGGGTGGCTCAGTGGGTTAAAGCCTCTGCCTTTAGCTCCGGTCATGATCCAAGCGTCCTGGGATCAAGCCCCACATTGGGTTCAATGCTCAGCAGGGAGTCTGCTTCCCCCTCTCTCTCTGCCTGCCTCTCTGCCTACTTGTGATTCCTGTCTGTCAAATACATAAATAAAATCTTCTTTTTTTTTAAGTAAATATTTGGGGTGCCTGGGTGGCTCAGTGGGTTAAAGCCTCTGCCTTCGGCTCGGGTCATGATCATAGCGTCCTGGGATCGAGCCCCGCATCGGGCTCTCTGCTCCACAGAAAGTCTGCTTTCTCCTCTCTCTCTGCCTGCCTCTCTGCCTACTTGTGATCTCTGCCTGTCAAATAAATAAATAAAATCTTAAAAAAAAAAAAGAAAAGTAAATATTTAAAAAAAACAACATAAAATTCTTAGGCCCCACTGAAACCTACCAAATTAATAATTCTAGGTGAGCTTAGAGCTAAGAGACATTACATTTCTGCATTACATTAAGACTGAACACCCCAGCAGACTCTCTGACACTCACACCTGGTTCCCACAACTCAAATCTCTCTGTCCTTTGTTGCCAACATCTTTCAACATTTCCAGAAACTTCTTTTTTTTTTAAAGATTTTATTCATTCACCTGATAGACAGAGATCACAAGTAGGCAAAGAGGCAGAGAGAGAGGAGGAAGCAGGCTATCCGCAGAGCAGAGAGCCCAATATGGGGCTCGATTCCACAACCCTGGGATCATGACCCCAGCCGAAGGCAGCGGCACCCAGGCGCCCCCATTTCCAGAAACTTCTAAATGTGCTCACCCCCACCTCCTCCAGGACCCTCCCTAGGTGCAGTTTTTCTGGAAAATGTTGCCCCTCATCCCCATATCTGTACATTATCACATGGGAAGCAGTATTTGTTACTGCATGTTTCTTCTCTACTTTCTAGAATCTTCTCAGATATGACCCCAAAGAGGACCAGGAAAAGTGCCTACCTGGCTTCCCTATCCTGAAAGATCCAATTAATTTATCTGAGTTAGACTCAGATTTTACATAATGCTGACTGGGATATAAAAGCACACAAGTGGAAAATCTTTACAGACCAAGAGATCATTTTTAAATCAATAAAAAGTGAAATAATGGTAAGGGAAATAAAAGGCCTTGGATTTTCCTCTGGGCTCTGCCCACATCTTATTAGCTGATATTGAGTATCTACAAGACTTCTCTGCTCATCACTTTCCTAATATTTTGGGGGAGAAGGCGGAGACAGACCCGTGTCTCCCAACCGAGTTTCATGGAGCCTCATGGGCTTTTGCAAAGATATTTGGCGAAGAAGGTTATGAAACAGAATGCAATTTCAAGCCAGAAGACTCTTTGATCCTTTAAGCCAGTATGGAATGTACAGGATTTTGTGGAGTTCCTGGGGAGGAGCCTGCCAATGGTGTGCACAGCAGGAAGAAATGCCTGGGCGTCCAGATAAATCTGCATGAGGTCCAAGGAAGCCGAGGTTTGGACAGCCGGACGGGAATGGAAGTCAAGTCAGAGACGGGACCCCTGATGAGTGAGTCTGCAGTTATGGTAGATGGGGTGTAGTACTGGAAGTAGCGTAAGAGGAATGCAAGGAAGCAGGGTCTGGCCTTGGAGGCCTGAGAGTTTGGGTAGGAGCCTCCATCCAGGGCCCCCTGGATGCCCACGCTCTCCCTGGGCAGAGGTGAAGGTGACTGTATGACCCTGTGTGGCTGCTTCTTGCTGTCCGCTCACCTTGGGTGATGCCGAACCATACTCAAGTCATAGATGTCACACACCCTTGTTTCTCACAGCTAGCATTTATTTGGTGGTTGGAGAAATTAAAGTTTATCTGATCGGTACAAGCAGAGACTGGAGGAAGCATACATTTCAGGAATGATCTTATTGATGTTTCCATAGACAGATCATGTCAACTAACCTAATCACAAAAAGAAACTTGAGAACTACTGAATATCTCTAAAGAAAGCAGAACTGGGATGCCTGGGGGGCTCAGCTGGTTAAGCGATTTTGCCCTTGTTTTAGGTCATGATCTCAGGATCCTGGGATGGAGCCCCACATCAGGCTCCCTGCAGAGCGGGGAGTCTGCTTCTCCCTCTCCCATTGTCTGCCTCTCCCTCTGCCTGCTTTTGCTCACTCCCTCTCTGTCAAATAAATAAATAAAATCTACAAAAAAAAAAAAAAAGTAGAAAGAAAAGTAAAGGAAGCAGGGGAACAGACAGAAGGACTACATATGGGAAGCCTCTGGGGTCAAAGGGCCAGGAGCAGGTGACGGGAGGGATTGTCACCCCAGGGCACTACCTGTGAAGGAGAGGACTCCATCATCTCTGTGTTTTACCAGTCCATGGAACAGTGACATTCCTGGGAAGGGGATAGGATTGGCCCCGCTGGGACCCATGTCCATCCTTTACCAGGCAGCTGGCCCCAAGGCATGAGGCAGGTGGCATAGTCTCTCAGAAGCAGAAAATGTGGGGATGGAGAAATTCACCAAATCCAAGGGTCAGACACTGTGCCCGGAAATATCCTCCCTGTGGATGGCAGAGCTGGTCCACCAGCGATGACTGTGGGCGACCTTTGGCTGGTCCTGTTGAGGGCCAGGACGGCAGGGGTATTTCTGCTATTGTTGATGTGGGTGGCAAAGATGAGGTGCCCAGCAGGGACAGCCCCTGGAGGGAGACACGTGGGAGGAAGAGCGTGCTTCCCTCTGGTCCAGGCGCCATGGTCTCTGCTGTTTGCTTTGCCTCCCAGGGACACGGTGAGTGAGTTGCCTGCTTCAGGAGATGCCACGTGGGGTCCCTCTAGTCACCCCACGTACACGTAACCACCAACCGGGACAGAGGGGTCCTGGCAAACCTTTATTTTTGGAGGTGATTTGGCCAAAGAAAACATTCTGCCTCCGCCCTCCCTGCCGAACACACAAAACTTTAACTTTTCTGTTTTGACCTGGGCCCTGGCATTTCAGGTGCTGGAATGTATTTAAAGGCTTAACTCAATATTGGTTTAAAACACTGTTCTTACCTCCTGTTTCTCTCCAACCGTGGGATAAATATCGTTGTTGGAAACAGCAACAGGTTGATGTTCACTATTATCTTCTCGGTATGTGTGTATCTGTGCTCTGTCTACACGGACCATGTTCAGGGAACTGGGAATGCCAAGAGCAGGTGAAGAAAGTCTGTGGTGGTCAGTGACTAGAGTCTGTGGGACAAAGTCACACAAGGACAGCTGGCTGTCCTGCGAATGGGGTTCCTGAGCTGAAGGAGACTTTGTTAGTGAACACAGCAGCAGGGGCGCACCTCTGAGGCCCAGAGATCCACTGACCATGTGGGGATCTGGTATGACCTTGGTACAGTTTTGTTTTTATTTTCTTTTTAGAGACAGAGCAGAGAGGGAGAGAGAATCTCAAGCAGACTCCCCGCGAGCACAGAGCTGGATGCAAGACTCGATCCTACAACCATGATATCATGACCTGATAACTTCTGACTAAAATCAGAAGTTGGACACTTAACCAACTGAGCCACCTAGGTGCCCCTGACCTTGGCATCTAGACTTAACTGGACACAGAAGAGAGACCTCCTCAACATTGAGGTCAGAAGTTATCTTTCTCAGTATGCCAAAGCCTGGGAGGAGATGGGCGGGAAGGGAACCTGGCCCCACAGCCTGCATCAGCTCCTCTGCAGTTGATGTGAGGACAGATCCCATGCCCTCACTATGAAGGCAAATCCACAGCATCATTTTTCCCAGGAGCACAACGGTGCTCAAACTTGGCCCTGCACATCCCATCACACGATATCCCCATCTGCTGCCATGCCTGAAAAGCCTGTGTTTCTGAAACAGTCCCTCTCCTTGGTTCTGAAACAGATGGGACCCAGGAACTACAGAAGATGGCAACATGGAGGGAACAAGGGACCTTACTTTTATTGAGCACCTACTACATGCCTGTGCTCCACACCACTGCCCATAGATTTCTCTGTCCTCCTTACAATGCCCCTGTGAGCAAGGTGGCAGCAGTCCCTCTTAGCACATGAACAGACAATTTGTGTGACTCATCCTCCAGGAAACATCAGGGTTTAACAAAAGGGGGCCAGGACAAGAGCTTGGGAGGCAGGGCCAGCCAGATTTGCTTTTGTCTCTGCTCTCTATCAGGCATGTCACTCAAGTTCCTCATCTGTAAGATAATGTATCTGTATAATAACAGATGTTAATGTATACCATTCAAACTCATTGTGAATATAGGATTTAGTACACATCATGTGTCTGGTCTGGCACCTGAGCATTTAATAAAATGCCCCTTTACCCCCCCTCCAAAGATTTGTACCAGCCAACTCTGAGCTTGGGCTGGGAATTCGGCCCTCCAGGCTGCAGGCCTTCTGCGCTGTCTGCTTTATTCTCCCAGATTGAGATCATTAGAAAGCAAGCTTCAAGTGCATTTGGAAGAGAAGCTGTGAGTCTGTGTCAGGGTCTCCAACTTGGAGACAACTGCGTGCAACCTCACCCAACTTGGGGTCCATTCTATGGACACACTTGTCTGTTAGTCCTTGCAAGATTTTTCCCCAAAATATTATGAGCTAGGCACTTCCAGACAAACAGATATTAATGATTCTTTTTTATAACCTTTAGCTATGAAGCTGGCCTCAGTATTGTTAATAATAAGGTCTCCATCCCAGCCATGGACTTCACTAAGTGTAATGTAAGCTCCTCTCCCACCAAGCCTGAGATCTCATTAGAACAAAGCACAATAGGCTTTGCTTCTGGTGTCTGGTTCCTTCTCTCATCTTCCACTGGGTTTGTTCTGATCTCCAGAGGTCCTATAAACTGCAAAATATCCTCCCAGAAAGCGTTAGCTTTTACTCAATCTTTTGTTCATGCCCTTTCATCCAACCCCACACTGATTTAAGTGTCCAACAGCCACACACACACACAAGCACACACACACATGCAAACACATATGCATGTGTGCACACATGCACACAGAGACACACACACACAGACATGCAAATGCACACACACGGGCACACACATCCCATCTCCACTCACATATACCAACATGTCTGAGAGCACAACACTCTGTTCTGGTTCATGTTACTGGTGTGCAGCTCAAAACTTTACAGAACCTAGTTCAAGTACTTAATGCCCTTGAATCTCGGTCCCTTACTCTACTAAACAAAAATGGCAACATATGTCCCACAGAGATGAGACTTCTCCCATGAGACAAAGGTGGTAAACCCTTAATATAGCATCTCCATTATGCTAGGCACGCCGTTAGCTCTTTTTTTTTTTTTTTTGTACTATTTACTGCTGTTCAACTCTATCTAACTTACAGAGTTCAGGAAACCATCAGACTGACTCTCAAAGTCTCTCTCATTAAGGCTCATCCTCAGACAACTCTTTATTTTCTCACATGCATTATGCATATGCTGAACCAGAAAACAACAACAAACAAACAAACCTGTCAATCAAGGGAAAAAGAACAGGCCAGAAAGGGACATTTACTGTACAGTGTGCTACCACAAGCAAAATTTAGTTCAAAAACAAAAGCAGATGGACACATTAATTGGGAAAGCTGACAGCACACCTTTTGCTAAGTTCACTTCATAGTGAGTAATTATCCAGATATATTTAGATTGAGATGAAACACGGCACGGGGCCCAGAACTTCTTTAACAAACTACAGTGGAGCCTACTTGTACCATGTGTCATTATCCCAAAATTCATGACAGATATGTTGGTCATGCAATTTCCTCCAGCACAGAAGGGCCACATAAGAATTAGGCAATATATAAATAAATGCTAACATTGCTCTTAAAAACATTTCAAGAAACATAGCTCTCATTTGGTAGGCTAGACTTCCAACAAGTTTCAGTGATTTAGGGGTATGTGAAAAGGATTCGCTCTCCCAAAATACTTCCCTACCTGTTTACTGATGCATCCCCCTCTTTCTCTATTCAATTCAAACCTGGCTCTCATTTTCAATGCTGAAATGGGTGGTTCTGCTCCTGAGTTTATTAGTGGTTGATGTTGGGCTGGGTGTTTGTGCTCCTCCTAAATTCGTATGTTGAAACTCTAATCTCCAGTGTGATGGTATTTGGAAATGAGGCTTTTAGAAGGTAATTGCATTGTGATGGTAAAACCTTCATGAATGGGATTAGTACACTTATAAGAACACAAGAGAGCTTTCTGTCTCTCTGTTCATCTCTCTCTCTCAGTCTCCGTCTCTGTCTTTTCTCTTTCTCTCTCTCTCTCTCACACCCAACATGTGACTACTCAGTGACAAGGATGCTGCCTATTAGCCACCAGGAAACAGATCCTTCCCAGGAACCATATCTGCCAACACCTTGACATTGGACTTCCCATCCTTCACAACTATTAGTAATAAATGGCTGTTGTTTAAGCCATCCTACCTGTGGTGTCTTGTTATAATACCCTGAACTGACTAAGACAGTGGTCCACGAGGTCATCTATGTCTTCATTTTCTGTGTCTTCACAGGGGCCGGTCAGTCTTCTCCTGCTCTTTCCATTTACTACCCACAAAGGCCTATCACAAGATCACTTGGCAGAAGAGCACCATGTGTTCAACAGTTAACTACCTCACTGCCTGGAAGCTGGGCAGGATGATCCCTCAGAGGAGACACAAGGTAGGGTCAACTTATGACACATGGCAGATGAGCAGAAGCTATCAGCAGGACACCCAGCCAGATGGAGAAGAACACTTGAAGAAGAAGCTGGACTTCCGTACTCAGTGAAAATAGTATAAGGGAACTGCAAATTGAAGCCAGCCTCTGGTCTGACTGGCAACTGTCTCCCCTGGCCATTTCTTCCTCTCAGATATTTCTAACTATAATATGTTATGGATTTTTCTTGTGTCAACATCTCGCTCACTGGCCTATAATCTTTGTACTGTTCGGAGTTATAAAAACCCTTAGAAAATTCCTGAGAACCTTGAGTAGCACCATGTATTTTTTTTTCCTTTACCTTTGAAAGTAGATCAAATTATAAAAACTGTAACTACTCTTATTCTTTTTAAGTAAGTGGCATCAAGAGCTGTGTGGCCCTTCTGCATAAAATAGACTCATAGTAAAAGACAGAAGGAAAGGAAAAAGAAAGGGAAGAAGGGGAGGGAGGGAGGGAAGGAGGGACAGAGGGAGGGAGGGAGGGACAGAGGGAGGAACAGAGGGAGGGAAGGAGGAAACATAACACAGAGATCTATTATCAAAGTCTTTCTGAAGCTGTAATAGGGTGTTTGGCATGCTTGTTCTAGACTGGATGAAGAAAAGAATCTTGCCACCTCGAGCCTCAAATAAGAGAGAATTTGAGGGTCACCCAAGCATCCACCCAGTCGTTCTGAAGGAGAAAGACAAATGCTCTTTCC
The DNA here is from genome assembly GCA_003697995.1 of Taxidea taxus jeffersonii. Classification (NCBI taxonomy): domain Eukaryota; kingdom Metazoa; phylum Chordata; class Mammalia; order Carnivora; family Mustelidae; genus Taxidea; species Taxidea taxus. The sequence continues at coordinate 7,135 of ML112012.1, read as the reverse complement.
ATTACTTAATGGTTTTCAAGTTCTGACCACAGAGCTTAAATGTGCAGAAGGCCTAACTCTGATGTCTAGCCCTTCCATAAATAGGACAGCATGTGGCTGGGAAAAAAAAAAAAATCTACCCAGGCACAGGGCCGGAAGGTATCTATGCAATACTGGAATTGTGGTCGGCATGTGTTTCCAGAAATATCTTACTTCCTTCAAAGTATATCCTCCCTGGGGCACCTGGGTGGCTCAGTGGGTTGGGTTAAGCCTCTGCCTTCGGCTCAGGTCATGATCTCAGGGTCCTGGGATCGAGCCCCGCACTGGGCTCTCTGCTCAGCGGGGAGCCTGCTTCCCCCGCACCCCCTGCCTGCCTCTCTGCCTACTTGTGATCTCTGTCTGTTAAATAAATAAATAAAATCTTTAAAACAAAAAAAGTATATCCTCCCTAACGCAGCTAATTATCACCTATCACCATCGGGACCCCAACACCAAAACCCAAGCTTTATCCTCCCTCACCTTAGACTATTCGAATGGTGCCCTGAGGGTCTCCTGAGGTTAGTTATCCACCCAGCAGGCAGGAATGTACCACACCTCTGCTAAACCCTTCTTTGGTTTCCCCTGTAACTTAGAGCAACAGCCATCAACATTCTGCAGAACCCGCCTTTTCCAAGATCCCACAGGATTTGTCTTTCTCCAGTGAGCTCCCTTGCTTCCTGTACTCCAGCTGCACTGGCTTTGCGGAGCCTCAGACAAGTCCTAACCTGCCCCACTGGAAGGCCTGGACACTTGCTGCCCCTCCCCGGAACACTCCTGATCACATGCTCACACAGTGTCCCCCTCACCGCTTTCTGGTGTCCATGCAAACGTTTATCAGAGAGGCCTTCCTCGGCTATTCTGCCAAAGGCCACATCCTTCCCTGTGCTTCTCTCCGCTGCTACCCTGACTGTTCTGTCTTGGAACCTACCATCTCCTGACATCTATACTCCCTAAAAGCAGGACATTTTATCATTCTTTGAGCCTCAGCATGCATGGTAGTGTTGGAACATGGTATGCGCCCAATAAACATGAGAGAAGGGGTGCCTGGATGGCTCAGTCAGTTGAGCATCCAACTCCTGATTTCAGCTCAGGTCTGATCTCAGGGTTGTGAGATGGAGCCCCGTGTCGGGCTCCGTGCTCTGCGTGGAGTCTGCTTGCGGTTCTCTCCCTCTGCTCTTCTCTACCCTCTCTGAAATAAGTAAGTAAAATACTTTTTAAAAAGTAATACAATTTTAAAAAATAACCACAAGAGAAAGCAGGGAAGAAGAGAGAGCACGTCAGAGCTGAAGAGAATTTGTGACTTCCATCCCCAGCTGACAAGACTTTGCGCTTCATGTGGCCAAGCTACTCAGCCCTTAACCCAATTTGGTGAGCTCCTACTCAGTGTTCTTCCAGCTATTTTATTTTTTTAACAAAACCGCAGCCCAGGGCGCCTGGGTGGCTCAGTGGGTCAAGGCCATTGCCTTTGGCTCGGGTCGTGATCCCAGGGTCATGGGATCGAGCCCCGCATCGGGCTCTCTGCTCTCTGTGGACAGCCTGCTTCCTCCTCTCTCTCTCTGCCTCTCTGCCTACTTGTGATCTCTGTCTGTTGAATGGATGGGTAAAATCTTTAAAAAAAAACAAAACACCACAGCCCATTTCTGTGACTTCCAACCATAGATCTCTGAAGGACACATAGCCCCTAGGTGTCATCCTCTCGAACATAAGCATCCTGAGACATGCTTTCCTGACATCTTGCCCTTCTTGACCTTTCTCCTCAGGTAATGACCCAAGCCTTTCCGCCTTCTGACTATTTCACCTGGGATATCCCCCTTAACATTTCCAGATCTCAGCTCATTCTTCAAACCCTGAAGACTTTAATAAACCTTCTCTTCATTCAACTCTCTCAGAGTCCAGGAATGCATCTAGTGAAATAAAGTATAAATAGAGAGAGACTTTCATAAGGACAAGTATAAAATGTGTAAGTGTTTGCTGCTTTTATTTAAGGCAGGGCGAAAGGAAAAAACAGGAGAATCACAGGGGCAGTTTGGATGGGATCCATTTGCTAAAATTTTCCACTTGCGGCTGTGTTCATGTTAACAAGCTGAAAGGCCTTCTTTTTGTCATTTTTCTAAATTTTTACCATTTATACAGGACCTTAGGTCCATAATGTAAAGCTTCATATAAATTTTAGGAGCATTCTTGATGTAAATGGACATCTTTTATCACAATTTCTTTCAGGCTTTACCAAACCAGAGGCAATGAGGACCACAGTATCCTCATAAAAATGTCAAGCAACTTCAACTCACTACATTTAACTTGTGGAAAGAATTAACAGATTATGGTCATTTAGCTTTTTATGACAATTTCTACCTGTTCATATTGTACGCACAAAAGGCCATGTCATGCACAGTGAACCTTCACTTTTCATAAAAATGCTGTGTTTTGGACAGCATGGCTTCAGAGGTGTGCCTATGATTGGATAATGTCTTCTGAGAGTCACACGTCCATGACCCATGCCATCTCTCCACAGCCCCCCAGCTACAACCCATGCTCCGAGTACTATAAATGCCTGACACTAGTTACAGAAATGTGGGAAGGGCCCTACTTGTCAGAAGGGGTTTTAGAAGGGAAAGGTGGCTCTAGGACCATCCCCTGGCCCTCCAGGCTGAATCCAACCTAATCCCTATGTTTAAAAAAAAAAGTTACTTTGGCGCCATGGGTGGCTCAGTCAGTTAAGCATCTGACTCTTGATTTCCACTCAGGTCATGATCTCAAGGTCATGGGATCAAGCCCCGAGTAGGGCTCCCTACTCAGCATGGAGTCTACCTAAGGATTCTCTCTCCCTCCTCCTCAGCCCCTCCCCTCTTCTTCCCTCTAAAATAAATGAATAAGTCTTTTAAAAATTGTTTAAAAATTACTTTGGACTTATTTATTAAAAGTGAATTTGGCTAGAACTCCTATGATATTGACCCTCTTGACAAAGAGTTGGCTCTGTGAGCCAAGGGGCCAATATTGACCTCAAGGCATCACCTGAACAAGTGGGACACTCACCACCCGGGTGGCTCTCAGCTGTCCAGTACTGCACACTTCCCAGTCAGAAGACAGGTTCCTCCTCAACCTCTTCCTCCAAAAACTTAGTAAGTGAGGTGTTTTGTTTTTATTTTTTTCCTGGGGGTGGGGGGGTACTGTATGTATTCTTGGCCCTAGTGCCTTATCTTGTTTAGGGTTTGCAATTTAAAGATCAAATCCAGGAGACTTTGACCATCAACCTGTCTACCTAGATCCTGAACAGTGCCCATACTTCTGTCTCTCGGGAGAAAAGATAAGCAAGAACATCCTGTACCATAAACGCCCTCCTCTCTCTTCTTGCTTCTCTCTTCTACCTCTCCTCAAAGCACAAAACAAAATGTTGTAGAATACCAACCCAAAGAACTTTGAGAATTTTCCTCTACATAAATCTCCAAAGCAAAGGAAACTGTTCTCCTATCTCAGGGTATCAATTCCCAGGAAAAATCGGCTGTGTTGCTTCCCAGGAGGGAAGCAAGAGGTGGCAGAGCTTCTAGTCCTAGGCCCAGGGGGCCTGAGAAACTGATGTTGAAGCAAAACGGCATTTATTAATGATTGTTCAGGTAAAGAAACAATTCTCTTTGGAGGTTCTCGCCTCTTGCCCTGGTTCCCAGGAACGTGGGATGCACTGAGCTTGTGGAATGTCGCTGCTGGCCGGAGTTGTGCTTGGCAGCCATAGGCAGCTCAGTCAAATTAAATAGACTCATTTAACAATTCAGTGAGCAGGACAGCACTGGCAGCCAACAGGGGAATTAGTGGGACCATGGGTCAGTCTGAGCAGGCACCAGCCATGCCCGTCTGGTGGGAGGAATCTGAAAAAGGTCTGGCCACAGTCCCTACCATGTCTCCAGACACCTGACCCCAGGACTGTCCCTCCACATTGGAACCGGCCAACAGACACCCACAGTGGGTCACAACAGGCAAGAGGCACCTAGAAAATCCAAGTCCTGGTTCGGTCTCAAGATTGCCATCATGGAATATTATTTTGACATATTTCTAGCAGGCCAATGGCCTTCTTCCTTAGATTCAGAAGCATTAGTTCACAAAAGCATGGATTCTGACTTCAAAAGATGCCTTGAAAGGCATCTAATTCTTGCCTTCAAATTCCATCTCCAGTTCCCAACCCAAGACTGTTCAGATTGCACACACCCGTGTTCTCTTTGACTCACAGCCTGTCTGCCATTGCTTTTGGAAAACATGCTCCCTTGATTTAATTGAAAATGCTGTCCGAATAAATCATTTTTCTCACACCAAACTCTCTCCTTTCTTCCATCATGAATTTTTAAAAAAACTGTTTTTTTTTAGGGGCACCTGGGTGGCTCAGTCTGTTAAGCATCTGTCTTAGGCTCAGGTCATGATCCCAAGCCCATGTTGGGCTCCCTGCTCAGTATAGAGTCTGCATCTCCCTCCCCCGCTTGGGTCAATCTCTCTCTCTCCCTCTCAAATAAATATATAAAATCTTAAAAAGAAAATAGTTTTAAAAAATGTTCCAAGGTGTTTTGTATTCACTAATCAAGATTATTCAAAGATTACTCTTTCTGACATGTTACTGTTGGGTCCCTCCAGTCTTTCCTGGGGCTTGTTGGTTATGTTCATTCTCTATGTTTCCTTTAAAATCAAGAGGTTAAAAGTTTCTGTGCCAGGAAACATGGCGATTCGAGAAAGGTTCCTTGACAAACAGAACTAGATGCCGAAGTGTAGGTGTGGATAGGGGAGTCATGGACCCAGCCACCTGACGCTAGGGAAGGATGATGGAGGGAGAAACCACCAGAGCCTGGGAGTAGAGAGCTGTGGCCAGAAGAGCAGCGACTTCTGTGTCAGGGAGCCAATGAGTAAATATCCCCCTGACTCTCCCTCTTGCAGAGTGAGGGAGTGTGTGCGGAAGCCCTCACAACCACCAGCCTGAGGAGTGGGTCTGGGCCAGGTACCCCACACAGACCCTGCACTTGCGGGCAGCAGCCCCCGTCCTTGCCACACACTTAGTTGTACAGTAATCCCTCCTGAGGATCTTCTCATCCCTGAGCCTCCTCTCCCTCTTTGTCCAGCATCGCTGTGTAGGGTCTGGTCTGCCTGTTCTATGAACTATTTGAAGCATCTCCCCACAGTTTCAGTGACCCAGTGGACGACACCCTTCTACCCAACTTGATGACCACAAATCATACTTTCCATTGCCTTCCCCCTTTTTTAGTGACTCTCATGTCACCAAATCTTGGCAGAACAGGGGGACTGAGGGGTGAAACAATGGAGCCTCAATGGGACTAAGGGAGCAGTGCCCACTGGGAGGGTGGACACAGAGGGACAAGGACTCAGGAGAAAGAAAGAGTCCCCCACAGCGAGGTGGGAGCCCACAAGCTGTCTCTGGGTGTCCATCGCCAGTGCAGAGCTAACCCTTTCTAAAATGCCTCACTATCCTGAGTCACCATAATCTATGTGGTTTCATTTTCCTGGGTTTTCAGAGCTCTTTCCTCCCCAGGAAGCAAGCATGGACCTTTGCAAAACCACATCCCTTTTGTGTCACATGTAATCCTGGGGGTCGCTCTCCAGTCCCTACTGGCCCCACTGAGCCCAGGCTCTGACGGGGCATCACCGCTCAGCAGAGTCCCTCTGCTCTGCCTTAGTTTCCACCTTAGTTTCTACCAGCACAGACTACAAGTGCATGCACATGTCTGAAAGGGAACCCCCCCTCCCTGAGCTTCGCCTGACCTTAGTAAAGCTACTCCCCTGCCAAGTTCCATCTCTCATCCACTAAGCCTGGGAGCTCCAGTCCAGGACTGCCAGCAAAATGTATGGATACATGCCCAGCATACAGAGCAGACGTGTAAACCATCCCTGCCCCCATCCCACCTTCCACATGTCTGCCACGCAGGCGATGCTATCTCTCAATTCACCTGCCAAATGCCAGCTCCCAAAGCCACCTGCGGGGCCAAATTAAAATTCATGACTTGGTGACTCCCATTCCAAGAGGGAGAAGAAATGCACTTTGAGCCATGACCCCCTAAAACCTGGTGCTCCAGGGAACCTAGTGGCTCAGTAGGCTAAGCATCTGCCTTCAGCTCAGGTCAGAATCTCAGAGTCCTGGGATTGAGCCCCGTATCCGGCTCTCTGCTCAGTGGAGAGTCTGCTTCTCTTTCTCACTCTCCCTCTATGCTTTTTCTCTCAAATAAAATAAATATATTTTAAAATAAAATCAAATAAAACCTGGTTCTCCCTAAAAGGCTGCCACCTGCTACCTGTGCAGAAGAGGACTGGGAACCATCCCTGGTGTCCTCACCAGGGATTCACTACTCGTGACAAGATATTCCTCCTTTCCCAGAGCAGACATTCCCTAAGCTGTCACAGAATTGCTGTATGTTGGCTTCTTCACAGAACTTTGCAACAGACCCAGAATGTCAGGGTGCTTTCTCCCCAGGGCACTGCAAAGCACCAACATCCTCCAGCCTAACACCAGTGAGCAGGAAAAGTACCAAATAAAAAACACCTCAAAATTCAAACACAAGCAGCTGCTGTTAAGTGTAATAAAAGGATGAGATCTTACCATTTGAGGCAACATGGACGGATCTCAAGGGCCTTGTATTAGGTGAGATACGTCAGACAGATGAATACGTTAGGATTTCACTCCTATATGGGATCTAGTAAACAGAAAAATGAATGAACAAACAAAAAGCAAAAGAGATCCATACATGCAGAGATCGAAAACTGACGGGTGCCAGAGGCGCGGGGCTAAGGGAAGTGGGAGGTACAAGCGTCCAGTTCTGGAATGAACAAGTCACAGGGACAGAAGGCTCAGTACAGGGAACATTGACTGTCAGTCGTACCGTAAGGGCTTTCCATGGGGACCAATGGGAGTTACACTTGGGAGCACAGCATAAAGTAGAGGGATGAAAAGTCACTGTGTTGTACCCCTGAAACCAATGTCACACTGTATGTCAACCATACTCAAATTAAAAAATAAAGAAAGAAAGAATCAAGTGGAAAGATTTACCCAGTTTCTTTTATCATGGAAAGTTTTAACTGTCTTCCACTTCCTCCCTCCGAGGGGAGGGCCCCTAAGACTCCACGCTCCACCTGC
>ML112011.1:49558-76398 GCA_003697995.1 Taxidea taxus jeffersonii | reverse complement strand
CACACACATGCACAACCCCCGCTCCCCACAACATCCCCCTTGCAGTCCTTGCTTCCTGCAATGCGTCCTGAGTCTCCCGTCCCACTTCACTGAGAACCTCAGGATTGCTCCTCCAGTGGTGAGGCCGGTTGGGTGGGTTGGCTGGTTTAGGGTTACAGAGTTTGGCACTAACTCACAGCCCATGTAGAGCTGCCTTCTTTAATTAATTAATTCCAATTTTTTAAAAACCATCACTTCAATTGGACCTCGGTGCATGCCTCTGGGGTATATGTCACATCAATTCCAGACAACAATCAAGCATGCTGCCTAGAAGAATCTGTAAGCCTCTTTAAAGACTCAAACACAATTCGGACTTAACAGCCTTAGATCACTCTGCTGGCGAAAGACCCTGAGGCAGAACCCCCAGAGGAGGTAGAAGGATGGGGTAGAAGGATGTTCTGCTGGGTGAAGCTGCCCTTCGCTGCCCACATCCCTAACCCCAGGGTCCTCTTTGCCTTTGCCTAGATACGTGAGGAAGCTAAGCTGTTGTAGGTGGGGCGGTGGCCTGGCTTTTCTGGAATAGTACTAATGTCCCTCAAATTCCAAATCCACCTCTGTGCTGTCCTAACCTGCTGTCTTGCATGGATAAGGATGAATCTCAGACTCTCTACCAATAGGATAGGCACTGAATCCATCTGTCCTTTCCCATCAGTAGAGTTGTAGAGGCAGGATGAATGGAAGCTTTTGCAGCGGTTTGCTTTTAGGAAAAGGGTTGAAGATGTCACTTAAGGGCAGAGATGATTTCATGATGGTTTTTGATTCCCTCTTGGGTGACACTTGGTAGATGTTTCCAGGAACATTAACACAACTTTGAAGACAAGGAGCCAAAAGAGTGAAAGAGCATGCAGCACAACTACAGTGTTTTTCCATGTGCAAAGCAAGTAGGCAGGGGTGGGACTGGCTGAAGACCTTAGCCTCATTAACAGTGCCCTCTCTCTGGGGCACCTGGGTGGCTTAGCTGGTTAAGTGTCTGCCTTCAGATCAGGCTCAGGTCCTGATCCCAGGGTCCTGGGATTGAGTCCTAGGTCCCGCTCCCCCTGCTTGTGCTCTCTTTCTCTTTCAAATAAGTAAATAAAATCTTTAAAAAATATATATTGTCTTCTCTACTAATAGATTAAAAAAAATTAGTAGACCCAGTAAACCTGGCTTTCCTTATCTATTCAACTCATTTATTTATTGTGAACCAATTGTGAGTCACTTTGTCCTGTTATGTTTGCTGGAACTGTGGCTGTCCATTTAAGTCCAAACTTCCAGGGAGCAGAGACCACATCTGTTTAATTTGCTTTGTATGGCATCCAGCAAAGGACCGCACCACAGTGTCACAAAGTCCGGAACTTGGATCCTGGAGACCCAAGTTCCGGCCATGTGACCCTTAAAATCCAAATCTCGTTCTTATTTGCTGTTAAAAAAAAAAAATGGGCAGGGGGGCACCAGGGTGGCTCAGTCGGTTGGGTATCTGCCTTTGGCTCAGGTCATGATCCCAGGGTCTTGGGATCAAGTCCCAAATTGGGGTCCTTGTTCAGTGGGGAACCTGCTTCTCCCCCTGCTTATGCATTCTCTTGCACATATGCGTTCTCTCTGACAAATGAATAAATAAATAAAATCTTATAAATATCTATATATTTTAAAAATAATTTTAAAAAGGACTTTGACGTACAGAGACCATAGCTGCCTGGGGGACTGTGAGTCAGACGATGGCCCCAGGTCATGTTGCAGCTGAACTAAGCTTTGCCTGAAGTGACACTGGCTCTCCCCACAGCCTCCCTCACCTCTATCCGCAGTGCAGAACAGCTGCATTCATGGGTCTGGCCTTTTAGGGCGTCCTCTCTTTTTCTTCCAAGACATGCTGGCACTTATTTCACCTCTTCGCTAGAATTCAAGCAGGTGTGGTGGGAGGTGAGGGGGCATGGAGTGAAAGTGCCCTTGACCCATATCACTTTAATACTGGACATAAACATAAACATATGCATGCAAGCCCTATGGTGGAAAAGCCAAAAGTCCAGCTTTCGGAGCTGTCTCTAAACAACGTCACTTAGAGAAGTGAATAAAACAGGAGAGCCCAGGCCAGCTTTATCCATTCTGTGAAGGGGGCAGTTTCTTGTAGGAAGGGCTCAGAGATAGGAACTGGAGAATGATTCTTAGCGAAGGAATGGCATTGTAAGACATTAGCGAACCAAGTCAACTTTCTAGAATAGAATCCTAGGTATTGGATCTGGAAGACTGTAAGAGCCAGATAATCCCGTCTTTTTACAGAGTCTAAAATGTGAAGGGATTGAGCAAAGGTTGCAGCACGGCAAGTATGAGAACCTCGGAGCCCATGACCAGGGCCCTGGCCCCAAGTCTGGTGTGCTAGGACTGGGTTATATTAATGAGGGGACAGGAAGCCCCAGCCACCGCCCCTATGTAAGTAGTGATGGTAAGAACTAGCAGTGACTGTGGGTACATTCTTGGAAGCTTGGAAATGCAGTGAACTGGGAGCTTGTAGGAGGCCGTTTAGGAACCAGATATGTCTGTTTGCTGTTTCAGTGAAATCTTTGAAGGTTTTCAGAACTGTCAAAGTGTGCAGAACTGTACTAAAATTATGTATTTGTTTATTTGAGTATAACTGGCAAACAATGTTTCATTAGTTCCAGGTGTACAACATAGAGGTTCAGCTGCCCTCTACCTTATCCTGTACTCACCACAAATGTAGCTATCACCTATCACCATACAATCCTATTACAATATCATTTTTTAAAAAGATTTCATTTATTTGACAGAGATCACAAGTAGGCAGAGAGGCAGGCAGAGAGAGAGAAGGGGAAGCAGGCTCCCCACTAAGCAGAGAATCTGATGCGGGCCTTGATCCCAGGACCCTGAGATCATGACCTGAACCGAAGACAGAGGCTCAACCCACTGAGCCAACCAGGTGCCCCCATTACGATATCATTGACTATATTCCCTCCACTGTGCCTTTTATTACTGTGACTTATTCATTCTATCACTGGGAGCCTGTACCTCCCACTCCCCCCTCCCCATTTTGTTCAACCCCATCTTTCTTCCCCTCCGGCAACCATCACTTTGTTCTCTGCATTTGTAGGTCTGATTCTGCTTTTTGTTTGTTCATTTGTTTTGTTTTTGTAGATTCCACTTCTAACGGATATCATATGGTATTTGTTTTTCTCTTAGTTCACTTAGCATAATACTCTAGGTCCCTCTTTGTTGTAAATGGCAAGATCTCATCCTTTTATATGGCTAAGTAATATTCGTGTGTGTGTGTGTGTGTGTGTGTGTGTGTGTGTGTGTACTAAACTTTTTTTTTTTAAATTGGCTTCTATGGGGTGCCTGGGTGGCTCAGTTAAGCAGCTGTTCAGCTCAGGTCATGATCACAGGGTTCCTGGATCAAGCTGCGTGTTGGGTTCCTTGCTCAATGAGGGGTCTGCTTCTCCCTCTCTCTCTGCCACTCCCCCTGGTTCGTGCTCTCTCTCTCTCTGTCAAATAAATAAATAAAATCTTTTTTTAAAAAAATGGCTTCTTCTGGGTTTTGTCCACTGCCTTAATGAAGAAGTCAGTGAAGAACTATCCAAGGCCAGGAAACCAGAATGACAGAAGCCCGATCTTCCAGTGAGGCCAGGTGTGGGTACTAAATGGTGCTTGCATTGCCTGTCGGCTGTAATATCAGCCACGGAAGAAGCAGGGCATGGGCTTAGCAGTCGGGCCGAGAGCAGATGCCTTCTTCTTGACATGTTGACAGAGGACACTGGTTGGCAGCTACCTGCTGTGGGTAGGTACACAAAAGGGAAAAATTAAGAGAGAGCAGAGCAACTGGGATCTCCTTGCCAGCCCTGTGGCCCCAAAGCCTTCCAAAGTACTGGTCACCAAGGCTTCAGAAACACAGGGGCCAGTCCTAGGGTCCTGAAGAGAAGAAAAGGGAAATGTGCGAAAGAGAGGAGAGGCAGGTATAGAATCTCCCATTAAAATGATTCTCTATCACGTGCCAAGGCTACCTATTTTTACCCACAGGAATATGTATGGGCCTTTCAGAGTCAAACCCTCCATTGTTTTCTGGGTTGAGTGATTGACTGGGCCATTAAACATTCCTTGGCCCAAATTTCCTTCACTGGTAATAATACCTGTCTTGCCTGCCTCACAGGGTTGTTGGAGGATCTCATGAGATAATGGATATAACCTCCCTGCAGAAACCATAAAGCACTCCTCAAGTGGAAGGTAATAATATTACTATTCTGATTACTAGCTACCTTTCAGGGGGCTGGCCTATGGGTGGAGAGTCACAGACACTTGGAAGGTTACGTTGCTTCTTTAGCCATCGCGCTGCACACGGGTCTTCCCAGCCAGATTGCCCTGACAGGCAGAGTAGGGAATGGATTAAATGTCTTAGAAGGGCAAAACTAGACATCTCAGTTGGATGTTCTGAGCTCATCAGCCTCTGTGGAGGCCAAGTTCTTTCTTGCATTAAATCTAAGTCTTTTTTTTTTTTTAGATTTTATTTTATTTATTTATTTAAGTAATCTCTACACCCAAAGTGGGATCAAACTTACAAACCTGAGATCAAGAGTCACATGCCCCACCAACTGGGCCAGCCAGGTGCCCCTCTTTCCTTTTATTATTTATGCATGCTTATTTCCTCCTGCTCTGCCTGAAGATTTTCTCTCTACCTGCTGTATTATGATGTCATTTTTAGTGTTTATCCACTGAAGACGCTCACTACTGAGGAACACAACCCAAAGGTGCCAAATTACACTCCCTGGAGTGTGGAGTCCAAGGATAATAAAGACCAAGCATCTGTTTTCAGAAAAGGGGCCAAGGACAGAGCTAACCCTGGAACACTTTTGTGTATCAAGTTTCAATCTCTCCCCTAACCCTATCCCAGATTCAGGTCATTTTACTTGCTATAGAGATTTTTTTTTTCCGGGGGGGTTTGGGGGGCAGAGGAAGGAGCGGCTATTTGGGAGAGAAGTAGTTGCATCCCTATTGAAAATGTGTGGAGAGGTAGGTCTTAACGCAAGGATGTTTATTAAGTGTCTTTTTCATAATGGAAGGAGGATGAGGAGTTCTGATGGAGATAAGATTTGGGAAACATCAGGAAGTTTGGTTTCTGGTGGGAAAGGGTCATCCTGACCCTCCAAGTTGCTGTCTTGGGTCCTCTCCTCCCCAGGTCTTTACCTTGCCTGCCTCACTTCCTCTCTCCCAACTCCAAGCACTTACAATTATGGACACCGTCTCTTGGCTCGGAACTCACATAAATGCTACCTTGTTAGCTAATAGTACCATTAATTATATTAATGATTAATAGCTAATTAGTCATACTGCTGTAATACTTTCAACGGAGGCTTCCTTTCTTACAGCAATTTGGTGTCTCAAGCACACACACATCCCCTTCCCTATTCCTGGCCACAGAACAAACGTGGCTCTAAATTTGTTTTTCTGACTGTTCAGGCAATCTCTACATTTCCCCAGGTTTTATTAGCAGTCCCATTTATCTGGTGAATGATCACTACTGCTTATATTTTGTCTCCTTTATTTCTGTCCTGTCACTCACCCTACCCTCCAGTAACAGAGGCTACAGTCAAGACTTTTTAAAACATTTTATTTCATAAACCAAAGACTCCTTTACTTCTAAATCTCACTTGGTCCCACTTTCCTATTTCGGCCCCCTTTCTCCACTTTTACCTTTCCTTAATCCTAACCCGCCCCTACTTCGGGGAGGCTCACACCATCCGCCCCCAGCTCCCTCCCACTCTGCGTTCTGGCTTCCTTTCAGCAACCACGCCCCCAGACCCAGGGAGAGCGGTGCGCACGCGCAGTCCACGCCTTTACCTGGGCGCTCAGCAGTGGGCGGAGTGGGGGAGGGCGGGGGTGGAGCGGGAGTCGGCAGTTATCTGGGCGGCCGGGCGCTCACATTGTGGCAGCGGGGAGAAAAGGTGCGCCAGGGCCAGCCCCAGGGGCTGCGCATGCGCGCCGCCGCGCCCAGCGGCCGGGATGCCAGGGGGGCGGGCGGAGGGAGGTGTCGGCTCCCCGTTGGGCGGGGGGGGGGGGGAAGGCGGGCGAGGGACGGGGCGCGGGCGCGCGCGCGCTCTCGCCGCCGCTAGCCTTCCCTCCCTGCCCCCGGCTCCGCACACACAACCACACACGCACACCCCCTCCCCTGCCTCCCTCCCCGCGCGCCGCCCGCCCCGCCGGCCCCGCTCGCCCTCGCGCGCTCGGAAGGGAGTCGCGAGACGTCGGAGCGGCGGCCACGTAGCGCTGCGGCGGCGGCGGCGGCGGCGGCGGCCGAGGCCGGGTCTGTGGAGCGGCCCTGAGGACAGACGTTGGGCGGGGGGGAGGGGCCGGCCCGGCCGGCGGTTGTTACTCGAGCGCCGCGGCTACAGGCCCCCCGCCGCAGGGATGGACCGCCGAGGCGGCGGTCGGGGCGGCGGAGGCGGAGGCGGCCGGCCAGGGTGAGTAAGGGCCCCTGCCCCCCACGCACACGCCACAGTCGCGGCTGCGCCCCTTGCAGCAGCCCTTCCTCTCCGCCGCCCGCGGGGCCGGCCGGGGTTTGGGCGCCGGGTTAACCCTTCGCCGAGGCAGCTGCGTGCACTAGGCCGGAGCAGCCCCCATCCGGCGGGGAGGCCCGGGGCGCTGCGTTCCCCTGGTCGCGAGCTCGGGCCGGGGGCGTCCGCTTCTGCTCCTTCGTCCTCTCACTCCCGGACCCGGGCCGGGCTCCAGTTTTGCAGAGAGCCCGCTCGCCCAGAGGCCTGAGGGGGAAGCTGGGGTTGCCTGGGTTAGCGGGCCGAGGGAGATTTGCACCGGTACTCCTGCGAGCATTCCCCTACCCTGCAGCTGGCAGCTTGCACCCGTTGCCTCCCCGGCCCTGCGGTTGCGCCCAAACCTCCAACCCCTGGGAGTATTGTGCCACCCGAGATAAAATGCATCCGTGTATACCCGCCCGGACACTCACCCCAGAGGGTAATACAGACCTTTCTCCACCCCCACCACCTCCTCCCCTCCAATCAGCCTCTACTTAAGATTCTTAGATGGGAGACACCAAAGGTAGTGACACCCCCATTACATCTGCACATAACATGTTCATTGTCGAGGGATGTCTTCTGTAGAAATGATAAATGCCCCTGCCTCACCCTCGAAGTCTGTCTTGACGATTTGAGATCCCATATGTTCTTCTTTGAAGAGGGCCAGTCTTTGATCACATTTAGTACATCCCTCCCCCACAACACACACACACACACACACACACACACACACACACACTTCCTGATTGCCAGAGCAGCCCCTGTCATTGCGGATCCATTGTCAGGAATGGCTTGTGCCAATCAAAAGGAATGTGCTTTTGCTTTTGGAGAAGGGTTCTTTCCACAACCATGGTCTCAGGATGTTCCTGCGTGAGTGTGTCTTTGATTGTCCTCATGTTCAAGCATCGTTATCCTAGTGTTTTCTTGATCTGCATCTCCGTGTACCCTCAGCAACACCTGAGTGATGCTTTTTTCTGCTCAGTTGATTAGATACATGTGTGTGAGCATTTCATTTATTTTGTCTCAGTATTTAAGATCAATCGTCAAGGCATAGTAAATAAATAGGGTCATGTTTTGGGAAGAATGTGTATTTTTTTTCCCCCCAGAGATGGCCAGGTCTGTATTGTTCTGGGAATGACAACTAGCACATGCTTTGTTGACAACATGTGTATGCTTAAGGAATGAAGAGCTGCTGGGGCTGGCATGTGTGTGCAGGCTGAATGTGGGGGGATGTTCCCGCCTAGGGCTCATTTGAGAGGTGTGGGCTGCACAGAGATGATTAGGACTGTCAGGCAGCTTGGTGCCTGTGTGGGGACTGTGCCCATGCATTCAGATAGATAATTCCTTTAGTATAATTTTGTTTAAAATGTTCACTTCTGAGTTTTAGCGATTCCAGAAATGTCTTTTTCAGTGGTTCTTAACCTTTCTTTGGGATCATGGAAGCCTTCAGGGTCCTCTTCTTGGTGAAAGAGACACTCCTAATTTTTGTATGCATTACAGTCCTCTTGAAGCTAGTCCTGGGAGGTCAGGTTGAGATCTGTATTATGCAAAAGTGAAAGGAACTTGAGTTTTGTGTTTTGTTTTGTTTCTTAAGGATTGACATTACAGTACTTTGGTCCTGCACAGTCAGCAACAAAGTAGATGATGTGTGTGTATCCTTGTGTTTTGTTCTTTGATTACAGCGGGTTAGGGGTTTGTAAGGTATCATTCCCTGTTTTCCTGTAAAAAGGAGATGTGTGAGAGAATTTCAGAAAAAGTTCAGACTGGAGTCAAAATAATTTGTCTGAATTTGACCAGTTGATGATGTATGTTCCTTGCCCTGTTTTCTAAATGTAGCAGATTTCAACAGCAAAGTAGTGATCTCTTTCATGATGCCTGTCCACAATGTGCTTATGGAGGTTGATTTGATATCTTAAAAGAAGGCTTTATCCTCCCCATAGTAGAGCACCTGCTCCGCGCAGATTTTTTCAACTTTATTAGAAATGATTTCATGTCATTATTCAGGGTGACATTGTGACCAGAATCATCGATTTTAAAGTTTTGTTTTAATGGAGGGATCTTGGTTGCAGTTAGGGAATTCGGTCTCCGTGTTTAGAATTTACAACAAGGGATGAACGTTGCACTTTTCTATCGACAAGCAGGGGATAAATATCAGCTATTCTTTCTAAATCACTCTGCATCCAGCTTTGCCTTTTGATTATATTTCAGCCAACGGGGATTTATTCCACTTGTGATAGTGTTGTGATGGGCAGTGACATTAAAAAAACATAGTCCCCAGGTCTCCAGGAGCTTACAGTTCTGACATTTTTTTACTTAAGGAAGGAATCCTTTGAAACTCTTTCCTCCTTTCTTTCTTTCCATTTTTTTTACATTTTTTGGGGTTCTGAGAGGCTAAGCAATTCATGGTTTTAATGTTTTTGTTTTTTTTTTTGGAAGGCAGGGAGCCTTGGAATCTTGCACAGAACCTGTTCCACACGCCTGAAGAACAGCATTTATTCTAATAATTATGCAGTGTACCCTATGAAGTTTGAAAGCATGCTGAGATGGCAAATATTGCATTTTTTTATTATCTAATAAACATGCTTGAAGTGGCTTGGATTACAGGTTATATTTTTTGTTCGTGTCACGCCTGGAGCTTTACTGTTGGAAATTATTTGCCTATCCCTAACCCCAAACCATTTCAGAGTTGCAAATAATGTTACTCTGTTTTCGTCGTCCTATAGTGACAGATCACTAAAATCTCAGGGGACGGTGTGCTTCCTTGATTTAAAATTGCAGAACCTCTTCTCACCAGTCACTTACCTAGTTAAACACCCACACCGCAGAGCAGCTGATCGCAGAACACGTATGGCTGTGAGAACAGCATTCTGTCGGCCAGATTCAGAGCTTGGAAGCCGGGAAACAATTGCACGGCAGAGGAACACTTAAGGAGCCGTAGTGCCAGCAGCTCCCTCATTAATACAAACAGCTTGCTTTAGTTTCTTCAACACTCTTCCTCAGACACCCTTCCCTTAGGAGGTTTCAGATCAGCGGCTCCTACTCAGGGGAAACAGCACCTACCTCCTTTCTGCAACTGTGGCCTCCAGATCTGATTCATGACGCCCAGAGCTGTTTCCATTTCTGCTCAAAGTATGGGAAGTAATCTTGTAGTGTGGTAAGAAAATACTTTTCAAGTCTGCAGAAGAAAGTTGATTAGTAATGCTGCTGATGCGATCTTGCTTTTGAAAGTGTCTGGAGCCTAGCAAAGAAGTAAACTGTAAAAGTGAACTATTAAAAGAAAAAATCACCCTTTACTCAAGGGTTTTAGATAATTTCACCAAAAATGTGAATATACTCTTGAGTTTCATTTCCCTTGTTGTAAAAAGTCAGTGGAGAGACAGCCAACAGCAACAACAATAACCCTTGTGGAGTCTCTTATATTTTGAGCCATAGCCTCTGGAGCTAGGTATTCTACAGGCGGTGACCGCGTTTCCTTGTGAGGAACTCTTGGATCTTATGCTCCAGCTGTAGGTATGGTTGTCTTCTCAGCTACTGTCACCATTTCTTTTCTTTTCTTTTTAAAGATTCTGTTTATTTATTTGACAGGCCAGAAGGCAGAGAGGCAGGCAGAAAGAGGGAAGCAGTCTTCCCGCTGAGCAGAGAGCCCCATGCGGGACTCGATCCCAGGATCCTGGGATCATGACCTGAGCTGAAGGCAGAGGCTTTAACCCACTGAGCCACCCAGGTGCCCCCACTGTCACCATGTCTGACAGCACTTGAATTTACTTTGATAGAGAGAAACTACGTTGCAGGTAGTGAATTTCGCTGAAGGAAGATCGGGGAGATGGCCCTTTGGGGCCTGGCAGAACAGGATTTGAATCGGCTCCATTAGTTACCAGCTTTGTGGCATGGGGTGAATCACCTTGACTTCTCTGGCCTCAGTTTCCTCAGCAGTAAATGGGATTTGTTATAAGGGTTAGAGCTAAGATATGCAAGCTGCTAGCACAGTTCCTGCCGCATGTTCACGTCTGTAGTAAGGACTCAGTAAATGGTAGGACACAGTGGATGCAGGAAAGAGAGATCGTTTTGGCTGACGAGAGGCCTGGTGTGATGATCTGCATACTTTCATTTGTGCAGATTTGGGATGAAAAAATGGCAAATATTTGACTTGGAGCATACCTAAGCCTTGCAGGTGCAGCGTGCTTATTGGAACTTTGATTTGTTGCTCTATGGCTGGCTGAACGTGGTAAAGACGACAAAACTTGGCCCCAAATTCTGCAGTGCTACCCACAGGCTGTGCTTGTTTTAAGCCTATTCAGAGCTTGTGTGGTGAAAGGGATGTCTTAGGACATTAACGTGTCTCAATGAGTTCTGTGTCCAGAGTTGAATCACGTGCAAAGCCTTGTGTATATTTTCATGGTTAATGCAAGCCATAAAGTGCTTGACAGAATCGTGAAGACATCAGAGGCTTATTTTAGTTAATCTGTTTGTTTATATAGCAGTTATGTTTGATTTAAAAAAAAAACACTTATGAACATTTTCTCCTAAAGAATTCCCATTGCTCATCTGAGGTTTTGATCATAAACTATTATTTGGGTTATAAGTTTGAATGCCTTAGGCATTTTTGCTTTGATAGGTGAAGAAAAGAAAAGTCAAGTCACCTTACCTGTCAAATTTTATCAACTCTCCACTTTAGGTCTATACCTACAGATTGTGGGTGTGTATCCCTAGCCTTGTTTTTAGGCCGAAAGGTAATCTTATGGTAAAATAGGACATTTTTTTTCCTCTTTAAAACCTAGTTTAAGAGATGGAGTCCTTTGGAATGTAGATTCAGGGGCATGTATATACAGTTTTATTCAGTGCATAGAGCTTTTAAAATAGAATTTCTTGGCTTCTGTAGAATTAAATTATTCTGTCATTTTTTGCAGGATACCATTGTGATAAGTCTGTGAACCCACAAGAGTTACTTCGAGACTTTTCTGATAAGGTAGACACATCAGTAATGCATTAGGCTTTACCTCAAGGGACCCTGCTAATCCTTATTTTCTTTATTACTGAGCCATGTAGGGCTTTCCCATCAATGAAATCAGTCACTAGTATTGGATTGCTGATAAAGAGGGATTGGCAAATAATGGTTTTAGACTTGCCTTAGATTTTGCAGGACACTTGAAAAAATTTAATCTCAGCCAGTTGTATAGTAATAATAATAAGAGCACTTACACTATGTGAGCCCAGACTAACTAAACAAATGAAATTGAGATGATCGAGTTACATATTTTTTTTCTCAACTCTAAGACATTTTGCTAAGTCAACTTTTTCTAGGGAGGAGGGTGCTATTTTTTTTTTTTAGCTATTATTTTTTCTGGTTTACTAGAGTCAGAGGCCTAGCCTAGCTGTAGTTGCTTCTGTCAGTTTCTTGATAAACCAATCAGCGTGTGGTGAGAAGGGATTGTTGGAAGGGAGCAGAAAGAGGAAGAGACGTGGTGGGAGTATGGCCCCAGAGCCTGATTTCTTGATCTTGCTATGCATGTGGTATCAGAGCGTTCTTACTCTTAGTTGAATTTCACAAAGACAGACTGTTGGGTGATTCCTTTTGTCTTTAATGCTAGTGAAGGACAGAGTCTTTAACCGCTTTGGAATTTAGACTTTACAGCTTTGGAGTTTTGATTCAGTTTTGGAGATTCGATGGAATATGATTTCTTAATTACCCTGTGTGGCCTACAAAATGAGATTTATATCTAGGCCCTTATGAATTGTTTTCATCCTTTCACATGTACCATTGTAATGTCTCTAAAGTATTATCTGTGGCCTGTGAACATTGAAACACATGGTGAGGTGTTGGTTTTTTTGAGGTTTTTTTGGTTTGTTTGTTTTTTTGTTATGAGGGGAAGAGGAGAGTGTATGTGATCTTAATTGTAGAGGTAAGTCTGTGTTTTTTCCCCAGTTCCTCTTAAAACTGTGACACAGCTGCCCAGAGACTTTTCCTGTATTAATATACTCTTAGAGCTGGGATTTGAAGTTACCTTGCCTAAAAGATCCTCCTTATAGAGAGCCCTGCGGTTTTCTTTCTAGCATACAAATTCATCTAGATAAACTCAACAAAAGTTTGGGAAAAAACCTAAATGTCTGTCAGTGGAGACTTGGTAAATAAATTAGGATATTCATGCAGTAGAATAAATTTTTCAGCTGCAAAGAAGAATGAGGAAACTCTTTATGTATTGCTGTGGAAAATCTCTAAGCTGTACATAGGTGGAATACAGTGTGTACTCGTGTGTATAGTGTCCTTAGCTCAAAATTATGTTTATAAAATTCACTCATGTTTTCATGTGCCACAACAATTAGTTTTTCGTCATATAATATTTAGTTGTATGCATATATTATAATTTATTTGTCCATTCTACCTTTGATGGACATTTGGATTATTTCTGGTTTTGGCTCTTATGAGTAATGGTGCTCTGTTCATTATATTTTCTTCTGTACTTAAAATTTCTTTTTAAAGATTTTATTTATTTGTTTGACAGAGATCACAAGTAGGCAAAGAGGCAGGCAGAGAGAGATGGGGGAAAGCAGGCTCTCTGCTGAGCAGAGAGACCAATGCGATCCTAGAACCCTGAGATCACGATCTGAGCTGAAGGCAGAGGCTTAACCCACTGAGCCAGCCAGGCGCCCTGTACTTAAAATTTTTGATCCATGTGAATGTGTACCTACTAAATAATTTTTTCATTTAAAAATCATCCTTCAGGGACGCCTGGGTGGCTCAGTTGGTTAAGCAGCTGCCTTCAGCTCAGGTCATGATCCCAGCGTCCTGGGATCGAGTCCCACATCAGGCTCCTGGCTCAGCAGTAAGCCTGCTTCTCCCTCTGCCTCTGCCTGCCACTCTGTCTGCCTGTGCTCACTCCTGCGCTCTCTCTCTCTATCTGACAAATAAATAAATAAATAAAACCATCCTTCAGCTATCCATAGGAAAATTATAATATCCTATTTTAAATTAAATATTGAAATATTTAGTGGGGCAAAATAATTTCAAACCTTTTTTTTTTTTTTTAAATTCTCAAAGACCTAGCTTGGATTTTTACAATATTAAGAGAATCCCCAGATTTACCCGAGACTAAACCCTATATACTTTTATCCTTAAGGAGGGGTTAAATATGACAGAATATGTCTTAAAAATAATTACATCTCTTGAAAGATTTGTCTTTGTAACTGCTAAATATTTCTTTCATTGCCTCATTTCATAATAATGATGTAATAATCCTTCTTGCATTGCTAATTATTTAAAATGTTTATTTAATATTTTTATAACTGTGATATATTTAAACTTTTTGGAAACCCAGGGTTTTAAACAAATTGCAACAGGAGAAACGCACTTCAGTATAGTTAACCTAGTTTGGAATGTTGTGAAGTGCAGTGGGCCTGCCCCCAAGCCCTGCGGAGGTGGGGGAGTAGGGTCTGGGGTAGGTGCTTCTGCAGGGCCACCTGGGCCTGGCCCATAATCCCTGCTGGGGCGCAATCAATTCTATTGAAAGTGCATTTGGTTACATTTTTTTGCTGTAATTGCACTGTTGTCATTTTCTCCCTCTTCTTGTCCAAACATGGAAATAATGATTAAAATACAAACCTGTAAAGCAGTGGTTCTCAGCCAAGGGCAGTTTTTGCCTCCAGGAGATGTTGGGCGATGTCTGGAGAGATCTCTGCCGCAAGTGGGACCTGGGGGGTTCTACTGGCATCCAGAGGGCAGAGGCCAGGGAGGCTGTGGAACATCCTACAGGGCACAGCACAGCCCCTCACAACAAAGAGTGGTCTGGTCACAAATGTCAGCTGTGCTGAGGTTGAGAACCCCTGCTCTACTGTAACTCACTCACTAAGCTGATGCTATGAGGCAGGGAGCAACTTTAGCATTGACTTTATTAGATTTAGCACACGAAAGTCCTGTTTAGCTTACCTAGTGTAGAGAAGAGATACGCTAGGAAGTTGCCTAAATTGTAATAAGGTTTTAAACATGAAAACTGATTAAAGTATAAGTTTTAGTGGATAAGTCATCTTAAAAATTTTTTACTATTCTGAAGTAAGTTTTACCCCGAACGTGGGCCTCGAACTCATGACCCCAAGTCTAAGAATCACGTGCCCTATTGACTGAGCCAGCCAGAGGCTCCTAGTCATCTTTTAAGAAAATAGGCTATTGGGGCGCCTGGGTGGCTCAGTGGGTTAAAGCCTCTGCCTTCGGCTCAGGTCATGATCCCGGGGTCCTGGGATCCAGCCCCGCATCGGGTTCTCTGCTCATCAGGGAGCCTGCTTCCCTTCCTCTCTCTGCCTGCCTCTCTGCCTACTTGTGATCTCTGTCAAATAAATAAATAAAATCTTAAAAAAAAAAAAAGAAAAGAAAATAGGCTATTTATAGTCTCCTAGTGGGTAAAACCAGATTATTTTGGAAGGTAGTTCTTATCTATAAGATTATTCAGAGAAAAAGATTATTCAGAGAAAAAGTCTTTGTATATATTACACAGTGTGAAGACTTCTTTTTCTTTTTCTTTTTTTAAATACTTTATTTATTTATTTGACAGACAGAGATCACAGGTAGGCAGAGAGGCAGGCAATGAGAGAGAGAGAGGAGGAAGCAGGCTCCCTGCCGAGCAGAGAGCCGATGCAGGGCTCAATCCCAGGACCCTGAGATCATGACCTGAGCCGAAGGCAGAGGCTTTAACCCACTGAGCCACCCAGGCGCCCCTTTAACTTTTATGATCCTAAGGTGTACCTTGTTCTGCTCTAAAAGAAAATATTTGGTTCTTCGACAAAGTATATTTAATCTTGTATAATGTGGTAAGTTAAACTTAATATTGGTAAGGGACCCAATGTTTAAATTAAATTTGGAAAATGCATGCATAGTAAAAAATTTTCTGCTTTCAAATGGCTAGTTTCTTCCTATCAGGTTATGGTAAAGAATGTATACGCTTCTGGGGCACCTGGGTGACTCAGTCAGTTAAGTCTCCTGCTCTTGGTTTTGACTTAGGTCGTGAACAGAGATTCTTTCTCCCCCTCTTCCTCTGCCCCCACCCCTGCTGTGTGCATGCGTGGGCTCTCTCTCAAATAAATAAAATCTTTTTTTAAAAAGTATATATAAAAAAAGAATGTATACATCTATTCCACCTTGTCAGGTATTACAACCATATCCAAAAGACAGTTTGTTCTGCCTCCCAGTCTCCAACCTTTTCGTCAATTCAAATGGAAAATTAAGATTTTCTTTTTCTTTCAAGATGACTTCTGTCTCTAAGGTCAGGTGCTGCAGCGAGCACTGAAAGACTTGTCCACAGAAGCCAGAGACTGCAGAATTGGACTCTTCTGACTCCAGAACTGTTTACTGAATTCCCTATAGCACTCTTTCTTAAGCTTTTTGACCATGACCCCCAGTAAGAAACAGTGCACGTGTGGTCCCCTGTGTTCTCTCAGATTCATACCCCGCCCACAACTGAAACGAAACCTTCAGGAAACAATACTTACCCTTACTGGTTGTGAGGCAGTCTGTTGTTTTCTTATTCCAATTCATTTTTCAAAACTGGGGTGGGTCAGGCAGTTTGAAAATCACCCTATGTGAAAATCACCCTTTTGTGCTTAACAAAAATTATTTACTTGAAGTAGATCCTAAGCAGAGACTTACTGGATTAAATGGGGGTTGGGAGAGTGCTAAAATTAAAAGCTATGCTTAGAGGTATAAGTTTGAAGTAGAAATCCAAGTAATGTGGCATGGAGAAAACCATTGTATTTATGACCTTATTCCATGTAGAAAGGTAATTCTTTTTTTTTTTTTTAAGATTATTTACTTAGTTAGTTATTTATTTGACAGATCACAGGTAGGTAGAGAGGCAGACAGAGAGAGAGGAGGAAGCAGGCTCCCTGCTGAGCAGAGAGCCCGATGTGGGGCCCGATCCCAGGACCCTGGGATCATGACCTGAGCCGAAGGCAGAGGCTTTAACCCACTGAGCCACCCAGGCGCCCCTAGAAAGGTAATTCTTAAAGACCAAAAACTCTAGAAGGGTTGCGGTTGGATCCTCATTTTGCCTAATGTTGTAAGCTATGATATTCCAAGAGGTAGTACACCTGCTGTTACTTAATAGACACACACACACACACACACACACACACTGTGTACCTGTTTGTTTATTAGTTACATGGAACTGAGGGGATTAACGATTATGTGGAAAGATTTTTTTTAACTCCATAGCATGACTTTCTTTAACACAGAGCTGGTTTAGACAATAATTTGCTTATGTAGAATGGTTACAGAATAAAAATCTCCCAAAGACTCAGTAGTGAGTGTTCACTTCTCTGTAAAAATCCAATTCCAGGGTTGGACTATATTCAGAGACAGCTCTGTCAGAAAAGCACTCATCTGAACCTAGTTCTCCAGAAGGATAACACTTTAAAGTCACTTGGTTGACACTGTCTTTAGTTTCTGTCCACAGAGTTATATATACTGTCTGTATTTTTGTTATTCATCAACCTTTATGAAGCATTTGCCATTTGATCCTCATATAACCCTTTGAGGTAGTATATTATTATTACTCCATTTTACCAGCAGGGAAATTGAGACAAAGTGAGGTTATGTAACTTGCCAAGTTAAATATGTTCTTTTCTTGGCAATGAGATTTTATGAGAAAGGACCTGTTAAATCATTTTATTTTGCTGATTAAAAACTGAAGTTTAGAGGTGCCTGGGCAGCTCAGTCTCATTTAAATGTCTGACTCTTGATTTCACCTTGTCATGATCTCAGGGTTGTGGGATCGAGCCCCATGTCAGGCTCTGACACAGTGGGGTGTCTGCTTGAAGATTCTTTCCCTCTCCTTCTGCCCCTTCCTCCCACTCACTTGCACATGTACACATGTACATTTGCACATGTACACTCACTTGCACATGTACATGTGCACATGTCTTTCTCTCAAATAAATCTTTTTTTTTAAAGATTTTATTTATTTATTTGACAGAGATCACAAGTAGGCAGAGAGGCAGGCGGGGGGGGGGGAGCAGGCTTCCTGCTGAGCAGAGAGCCCGATGCGGGGCTCGATCCCAGGACCCTGAGATCATGACCTGAGCCGAAGGCAGAGGCTTAACCCACTGAGCCACCCAGGCGCCCCTCAAATAAATCTTAAAAAAAATAAAAACTGAAGTTTAAAAAATAGAATTTAAAAATCCATAAATATTTCTGGCTTTAATTTTTTTTTAAGATTTTATGTAGTTAGGGGCGCCTGGATGGCTCAGTGGGTTAAGCCTCTGCCTTCAGCTCAGGTCATGATCTCAGGGTCCTGGAATCGAGCCGCACATGAGGCTCTCTGCTCAGCGGGGAGCCTGCTTCTCCCTCTCCCTCTCTCTGCCTGCCTCTCTGCCTACTTGTGATCTTTCTCTCTGTTAAATAAATAAATAAATAAAATAAAATCTTTTATTTTATTTATTTATTTAACAGAGACACAGTGAGAGAGGGAACACAAGCAGGGGGAGTGGAAGAGGGAGAGGCAGACCCCCCGCCGAGCGGGAAGCCTGATGTGGGGCTCGATCCCAGGACCCCAGGATCATGACCTGAGCCAAAGGCAGCTGCTTAATGACTGAGCCACCCAGGTGCCCAGTATTTCTGGCTTTTAGAAACCAGAGACTAAATAAGTCCTTTGTTTTAACTTTCAAAGTAAGGTACAGTAAAATTGACATTGTGGTGTGTACATTATGTGAATACCCGTACATTAGAGATTCACGTAACCTCCACCACAGTCAGGATGCAGAACAATTCTGTCATCTGAAAACATTCCCCGCTGCAGCATCTTGTTCTTCATACACTGCCGTGCCCCCCTCCCCATGACCTCTTGCTCATCCCTATCCTTTTCTCTTCTGGAGAATGTTCTATAAATGGGATCATACCATATGTAACCTTTGAGACTGACTTCTTTGGGCGTAATGCCTTTGAGATACATCCCAGTTTTTGTGTGTATCAGCTGTTCCTTTTTTATTGCCAAGTAATATTCCATTGATGTGAATGGATTACAGATTGTTTTTCCATTCACCTGTTGAAGGACATTTGGATTATTTCCATTTTTGGCTGATTATGAACAGAGCCTCCATAAATATTCATAGACAGGTTTCGGGATGAATGTGAGTTTTCACTTCTCTACAGTGACTCCCGGGGAATGTCCCCACTGGGTCATACTGTGCTATGTGGGTCGATCTGTTTTCCAGAGTCAATGTATTCTTTTGCATTGACACTGGAAACGTCTGAAAGTTCCAGTTGTTCTGGATCTTTATCAGCACCTGATATTGTTGGTATTTTTTTTTATTTTAGCCATTCTAACAGGTGTATAGAAATAATTCATTTTGAGCCTTATGACCAGAATCTGGGTGGTAGGCCCAGCTCTGCTGGCAACTAGCTATTGACCTTAAAGGAGCCCTTTAACTTTTCTGAGCTTCTTGTTTCTTCATCTCTCCTATAATAGGGAGTACTGAATGTGCTGTGAGTTCTCCTGCAATTCCTAAATTCATTGATGTGGAAAAAGAAATCCTTGGCAAGAGGACAGATTTATGTTCGCTTATGAACCAAAGTCTCTTGACTGATCTTCTCAGCTAAAGTAAAAATACTAGAAGCAGTATACATATTTATAAATGGAATCTGTATGAAATTACTTGATATTTATAACTATAGTTTGTTGTTTGGAGCTAAACATAATATTGTGATGGTGTGTGTCACATCTAGAAGCAAAAATTACATAGCTAACGTTAACTGACAACCTATAATCTTTTGGCTAATGTTTGATGTTTTTATAATATAACTATTTCTCAGCTTTCTGAGGTTACAGTTTATAAGGTTTAATCACAAATATTTTGCCATTTCCTGTCATGAATGGGGGATCACTTTTTTTAAAAAGATTACATATTTAGGAACTTGCCCTTAATGACTTTTTTGAGTATGAGACAAATTGCTTCTATATAGCATAAAAAAGAATAGCTTTATTATTTTTCTAAAAAAATTATACATGCTTAATTATTTACAATTATTTAAGAATTACAGAAAAGTATAAAGAAAGAAGTATCTCCTTCCCCACCCTCACCCCATCCTAGGATGTCTCTAGATGTGACTGTACATATGCACACTGTAAAGTCATAGCTTCTACATTAATGAGATGGCATGATCCCGCCCTTTAGTCTTTTTTTTTCTGATGTGGACTTCTTTCTGTGTTAATTAATATAAATCTATATCATAATTTGGATGGCTCTGTAGTATGCCAATGTCTGTGCATACCATTACTTAGGCTTCAAGTTTTTTGTTATAATAAATAATGGTATAGCGATTGCCTTTGTATACACATCTTTTTTTTTTTTTTTTACTTTATTTAAGCTTTATTTAAACGTGTATACACATCTTTTTATGCTTGTGACATTATCTTCTAATGGCGAATTCTTGGATGACTGGGTCCAAAAGTATGCACACTTCACCCTTAGGAAAATAACACTGACCCCCTCTAAGGAAGGTTACACTATACTTTGGTAATTGGCTGTGCCCAGTAATGTCACACATCAGTCAGGCTCCCCTGGCATTAGCCAGTTTGGGATTCAAGCCACAAAACGTGTGTATGCATGTTTGTAGATGGATCCTGTTGAAAAAACCCAGCCCATTTGCTAATGGATAGTCTTTACCAAGTAAACCTGAGAATGTTCAAAAATATCAAAGCTTAAAAAGGCAAAGTCAGGGGCGCCTGGGTGGCTCAGTGGGTTAAAGCTTCTGCCTTCGGCTCAGGTCATGATCCCAGGGTCCTGGGATCGAGCCCTGCATAGGGCTCTCTGCTCCTCGGAGAGCCTGCTTCACCCTCTCTCTCTGCCTGCCTCTCTGCCTACTTGTGATCTCTGTCTGTCGAATAAATAAATAAAATCTTTAAAAAAAAAAAGGCAAAGTCAGGGGTACCTGGGTGGCTCAGTGGGTTAAAGCCTCTGCCTTCAGCTCAGGTCACGATCCCAGGGTCCTGGGATCCAGCCCCGCATCAGGCTCTCTACTCGGCGGGGAGTCTGCTTCCCCCTCTCTCTCTGCCTGCCTCTCTGCCTGCCTCTCTGCCTACTTGTGATCTCTGTCTGTCAAATAAATACGTAAGGGACGCCTGGGTGGCTCAGTTGGTTAAGTGGCTGCCTTCAGCTCAGGTCATGATCCCAGCGTCCTGGGATCGAGTCCCACATCGGGCTCCTTGCTCGGCAGGGAGCCTGCTTCTCCCTCTGCCTCTGCCTGCCACTCTGTCTGCCTGTGCTCAATCTCTCGCTCTCAAATAAATAAAATCTTAAAAAAAAAAAAAGTTAAAAAAAACTGTTTAAAAAAAATAAATACATAAAATATTTTTTTAAAAAAAGACAAAATCAGTTTTAAAAAACCTCACTTTGGAGAAAAATAAACAGATAAAGCAACATGCTTTTTTAATTCAAAGATAATTTTTTAAAGATTTTATTTGTTTATTTGACAGAGAGAGACACAGAGAGAAGGAACACAAGCAGGAGGAGCGGGAGAGGGAAAAGCAGGCTTCCCGCTTAGCAGGGAGCCCAATGTGGGCCTCGATCCCAGGACCCTGGGATCATGACCTGAGCTGAAGGCAGCTGCTTAACGACTGAGCCACCCAGGTGCCTCAAAGACAGTCTTTTAATTAAAGTGATTATAACTCAATTTTTGTTATCCCAATAAGTCTCTTTTATATTTTTTAGATTTTATTTTTAAATAATCTCTACACCCAGCGTGGGGCTTGAACTCAGAACCCCGAGGTCAAGCGTTGCACACTCTGCGCACTGAGCCAGCCAGGTGCCCCTCTTTTTAAATTTTTTAAAATAAGTGTTTAATTTTGGAATAGCTGGAGGTTGACAGAAAAGTTGCAGAAAGAGTATTTGTATACCACTCATCCAGTTCCCACTGTTAAATTCTTACCTAACCATGTTAAAGTATTACATAGACTGAGGAACCACCATTGGTATATTACTGTCAACTCCAGAGTTAATTCAGATTCCACTAGGTTTTCAACTAATATCCCTTCTCTCTTTGGAAACATCCTAAATCAGGCTTTTAAACCCTATCCTTAGGTGCCTCGTTAGCACAGTAGGTAGCACGTCAGTCTCATAAACTCTATGCCTAAATGAGCTCAAGTAGCTGTTCGTAGATTAATTTGAGTCATACATGGTATGCATCATATATAATGCATCTGATCTCCACTCAGATAAATTTCAGTTCTCTTCAACATTGATACCTTGAAAGTTATCTTTTGGCATTTTTAGTTCTGCCCAAGGCCATTTTAGGGTATGCTTGAAGGTTTTTTCCCCACCCCTCTGTGTTCCATTTATAAACACCATCTATAATGTGGAGGAGTGTAATTCATTCACAGTGGAACTATACATTCCAGTATACTTACAAGCTGCTGTCTCCCAGAGCACAGGGGACGCAGCCATCTTTTGTCTACGAGGAAATTAACTTGTCTGTTAATCGCACGTGGTAGTCACTAGTTTACTGTGCTGAATGCTTTCACACACTCTGTGATGACTGGCTCTGAGAGAATTTAAGTATTAGGTGGCTCTTGAGGAAAAGGTGCTGGCCTTGAGGCAGAATACTATTATAGATAGGGATATACGTGGGTATCTTTCACTCCACACTTGCTAATGCGAAGAATCCCTCCTAAGGCAAACCATGGCATCTCAGCTCATGATACTAATTTGAATCATTCCTTGAAGCTATGGAAGAGGAGGAAGGAATTGGCAACATCAAATAGATGTGGATTTTTAAAAATCACTTTCCCCCAGAATAAGTGGAACTCTTTAAGTGTTCCCCCTATTAACATGCCACATTTTTATCCCCCTAAACAACCAAAAAGTCCTCTTAAGCATTCTAGGAAACAAAAACGTGGTCAAGAAAAGCTTCAAGAAGAAGGTGCATTTGAGCCAGGTCTGGAAAATGGCTAGGATTTTATAATCAAATGGTGAGGGAGCAGTGTTTTAGGCAGAAGGAAAGGATGACATAGTCAAAGGCTTAGAGGTGGAAAAAATCAAGGTGTGTTTGAAAAATAGCATGAGTAGGTTAGGTAGGAGAGGAGGCCTTTGGGAACCAAGACTAAAAAAGTGGGGCTCAGATAGTGAAGGGCTTTCGGAATGCTCTGCTGAGGAGTTGTATTTTCTTCCAAGGCTTTAGAAACCAATAAAGGTTTTGCAGCTAGGAAATTATGTGATCCACATTCTTTAGGGAAATGCAGTTTAGAAGATCTCTGTATAAAGTGATTTAAAAGAAGGAGTCAGAGACTGTTCTAACTGTATGTATGAGGTGATTAGGGCCTGAACTGGGAGGTTGTGTTAGCCATTGGAAGAGGGAAGACAGGGCAATTTGTAAACCTAGGACTTACTAGTTCATTGCATCGTGGGGCAAGGTAGAGGGAACAGCCAAAAATGAGCAGAAGTTTAGAGCCTTAGTCAGAGACTAGAGCAGATTTGTCTGGATCTTCTCAGACTTGACCATAAAATAAAAACTTAAAATCAATAGCATCCTAGAACTGAGGGAAAATGTGTAGCAGTCTTGTTTTAGAAACAGTAGAATGTGTGGCTTAGAATTGAGGATACGTGAAAATTGCTGCCTTAGGATGTAGGGAGCAAACAAGGAAGGGAAGAAGGCGGGTTTCTCTTTAACCGTGAGAGCTGTGGTTATCACCTGTGCTGACGTTCAATTTTTGTGCAGTGAAATGCTTCAAACCATTGTGCTCACGGTAACGCTGAAGCAGACTGAATAAAATGGGAATTGTGGTCATCTCACGGTGTGGCAGATACAGAAGACCATCTAAAATGATCGTCTGCTCGCGCCTGTGTGTCTGTAAACGTGTGTGTAGTGTGTTTGCTTAAGTCTCTTAGGTGGACCTGTTCATACAGAGGTGGCAGAACCCGCTGTTGAGGGTACCAGCTCGAGAACACACACAGAGCAGCCTGAATGCCAGTTCCTGCGGGAACACTGGCTGTGCCCTTGAGCCATATAGATCTACAGCCTCACCTGCAACCAGATCTGCTTAGTTCCATGTAAAGACCAAGGTTTTGGCTTGGTTTTATTGTTCTGTCCTTGACAAATCAAAAGCAAGATGCAGTGGTGGCTACTGTCTAGAAAGTTGGATTCTATCCTTGACTGAGCAGTGACCTTCCTAGGTGAAATGTCTTACTTTTAACATATTTAATTTTTCCTCTATTTTTGATCATTATGTGTGAGCATATTTGGGATTAAGGTTTTATTAAAACAAATATACCATATTGCCTGCATTACAGTTTTGAGAGATAGGAATTTAAGTTGTATAAAATACACAGTAGTGGGACGCCTGGGTGGCTCAGTTGGTTAAGCAGGTGCCTTCGGCTCAGGTCATGATCCCAGCGTCCTGGGATCAAGTCCCACATCGGGCTCCTTGCTCAGCAGGGAGCCTGCTTCTCCCTCTGCCTCTGCCTGCCACTCTGTCTGCCTGTGCTCACTCTCTCTCTCTCTCTAACAAATAAATAAAATCTTTTTAAAAAAATACACAGTAGTCCCAATATGAAGGGATTTTCACACTATATTTATGTGCTCTCCAATTCCTTCGTCATACCAAAAATTAGTTTAGATTTAATTCTGGTTGTTAACAATATTTTTTTCTCCGTTGTCAGGTTAGGGTCCTATTATGTTTCTAAATTATGGTACTGTTTTTGGTCTTTCAAAGGAGATAATGCTTTTGAAAAAGAAAACCTTTTTCGGGGCATCTGGGTGGCTCAGTGGGTTAAGCGTCTGCCTTCAGCTCAGGTCGTGATCTCAGGGTCTTGGGATCAAGCCCCACATCAGGCTATCTGCTCAGCAGGAGCCTGCTTCCTCCCCTCTCTCTGCCTCTCTGCCTGCTTGTGACCCCTCTCTCTCTGTCAGATAAATAAATAAAATCTTTTTTTAAAAAAAGAATTCTTTCTTTATAAGACAACTGCCATACCATTATTACACTAAAAAACTTCCTGAACATCATTAAGTATTCAATCAGTGTTTATGTTTCCCAGTGAACTCATAATTGTTTTTTCAATCTGCTTTTTTTTGACAGACACTGGCTAGGATATTGAATTGGAGTCCAAGGGAGAGTGATTAGTTAATATGTCGGTTAAGTCTCTTTAATCTGTAGGTGCTCCTTTCTTCTCTTTTTTTTTCTTACAGTTTTAGTTGAAGAATCTGGATCATTTGTTGTGTAATTTCTCAGTCTGGATTTTGATTGCATCCATGTGGGGTCATTTAACATGTTCCTCAGTCCCTTTTATTTTTTATAAATTAGTTTTTAGAGCTACAAGCTTTTTGTTTTGTTTTGTTTTTTAATGTTCAGTGTCACAGAGTTGCATTTTATTTTCTTTATTATTTTTTAAGTTGTCTCCATGCCCAGTATGGAGCCCAACATGGGACTTGAACTCAACCACCCTGAGATCAAGACCTGAGCTGAGATCAAGAGTCAGACGCTCAACTACTCAACCAACTCAACCAACTGAACCACCTGGGCACCCCCTGTCTTTTGAAACAGCTCCTGTCTTTGATAGCTTCCTTGCTTCCCATTATGACAAGATGTTCCAGACTCATACATTTTCTGTCCTCTTTCCTTTTAATAGGAAATATCTGAAAACCACAGTAAGTTCTC
This sequence comes from Taxidea taxus jeffersonii, assembly GCA_003697995.1. Classification (NCBI taxonomy): domain Eukaryota; kingdom Metazoa; phylum Chordata; class Mammalia; order Carnivora; family Mustelidae; genus Taxidea; species Taxidea taxus. Next base: position 51,227 of record ML112011.1, on the reverse strand, counting down.
AGTATTGAGCTAAACATAGGTTAGAATGTTGAAGTAATATTTTGAAAAGAACTGCCTGCCCTCAAGGGTTCATAGTCTTTAAAGTTTTTGTTTTTTTTTATTCATTTGGTTTATTTGTATACATTTTTGATGTGATAAAATCATATTTTGATTTCTTCTTACTCTATTAAAGCAAAGCTTTGATTTCATTATATAACAGGTACCTATAGCAAAGTGAGATGTATGTTTTAAAATAAATAACTTTTTATAATTTTAAGATTTTATTTATTTATTTGACAGAGAGACACAGCAAACAGTGAGAGAGGGAACACAAGCAGGAGGAGTGGGGAGAGGGAAGCAGGCTTCCCTCTCAGCAAGCAGCCCGATGCAGGGCTTGATCCCAGGACCCTGGGATCATGACCTGAGCTGAAGGCAGATGCTTAATGGCTGAGCCAGCCAGGCACCCCCTAACTTTTTATAATTTAAGAAAATTTAATGGGGGCCTGGGTGGCTCAGTGGGTTGGGCCTCTGCCTTCAGCTTAGGTCATGATCTCAGGGTCCTGGGATGGAGCCCCGCATTGGGCTCTTTGTTCAGCAGGGAGCCTGCTTCCCCCTCTATCTCTGCTTGCTGCTCTGCCTACTTGCGAGCTCTCTCTCTGTCAAATAAATAAAATATTTTAAAAAATTCAATGTGTCATAAAAAGAAATAAAATGAATTTATTTTATTTATTTAAGATTTTATTTATTTGACAGAGAGAGATCACAAGTAGATGGAGAGGCAGGCAGAGGGAGAGGAGGAAGCAGGCTCTCTGCTGAGCAGAGAGCCCGATGTGGGGCTTGATCCCAGGACCTTAGGATCATGACCTCAGCTGAAGGCAGAGGCTTAACCACTGAGCCACCCAGGTGCCCCTTATTTATTTTATTTTTAAAAGATTTTCTTTCCTTGTTAGAATGAGAGACAATGCAAGCAGGGGGAGTGGCTCCACTGAGCAGGGAGCCCAACGTGGGTCTCAGTTCCAGGACCCTGAGATCATGACCTGAGCCCAGAGCCACCCAGGCATCCCAGAAATAAAATGAATTTAAAAAGAAGGATAAAACCTTGAAATGATACACATTTTACAAACATGTTACTCTGTGGGAAAAGTAATTTGTTTTTGCGTAAGTAGGTAATCATATAATTTATTGTCCAGACTGGGAGATACGTGAGAGGGGCATTATTAGTAATTACTTTGGAAGAAACAGGTATAAATCAGGACTTTGCCCAGCAAAGTAGAACATATGCTCACCCCACTTATAAACTAATTGACGATATCCATAAGTTTCCTGAGACCAGGGATCGTATCTGTTACATTCACAGTAATGTCTGTGGTACCTCACGTATTATCAGTGCTCAGTAAGCAATGGTTGACTGTTACTAAAAGCTTGCTGACACTTGGAGGCTTGGTGTAGATTTTAGGTGTTTTTTTGTGCTTAGTTAAATTATGATTGCACTTTTTTTCCAACTTTCATTAACACTTGCATCTAAGTGATCCTGTATATTGAATCTGAAAGGATATGATGAAATCATTTATTTTTTAGTTTAGAATTTGATGTTTTGTTTAGTATACAAATAATACAGGTTCATTATAAAAATATGAGAAAATCTAGGTAATCTTACCACCACCGTTCCACTCCACTTAAAAAAAAAAAA
>ML112011.1:0-49158 GCA_003697995.1 Taxidea taxus jeffersonii | reverse complement strand
AAAAAAAAAAAAGTCATCTGTCTTCTGGTTGGATTTTAAGGGAGAAAAGAGCGGAGAAGTTACATATTGAACTAGTTCTCGCTCTTTCAGAATCCCTCTGACTCACCTTCTAGCCAGTGGACCTTAGTTTCCTCCATTTATACAAGAGACTAGTACTTATCTGACAGGAACTTTGTGACTCTTAGATAAATGTGGTTTCTTCGCGGGGAGGAGCTGAGGAAAGAGGGAGTGATTGCTTGAACAATGTTTCTGTGATCAGAACCAGCTTTGGTCGCCCTAGCCACATTTCTTAAAGAAATTGCCAAAAGTAGGGATAGAAAATTTGCATTGATGTGAACTACTGTGAAAATTATTTGATTGTGGTAAGGGCAGTATATGTGGAGTCACAGTCCACGTTACTGACTGAAATGTTTTCTCCAACATAAATAGATGAAGGGGAATTAAATTTAGTCATATGTCCTCAGGCCTCTGACTGTGCAACCTGCTTGGTCATGTTGGCTTCGTGATCTTGACCACTCATTAGATTTGAGTATTGACAAAAGTTATTTAGAAAACAAAACAAGTGAGCAAATAAATATTTGCTCAGGTTTTTTTTTTATTACATCTATTTATAGCACATATATTGTGAAGAGCTGTGGTTTTCCTTAGATTAAGAAACATTATATAAAAATCATCCTCCCCACATAAATGTTTCCTCCACCTACTCATTTGTCTACAAGCCAAGAGTCTGTTCACTTCCTCTTGAGCTCGGTGCCTTTGCTGTTCATAGGCTCATTTTTTTAGACATTCCAGTGCAGTAAAAATATAAATCTCCAAAGTGTGTATTGTTACTAATTAATTTATTTCATACCCTAAAAGTAACTTCTTTGAAGTTTATGAGCAGATAGTGTCTTAAAACAGATTGTTCATCCAGAAACCTGGATGTTTGGGATTTTTGTCTTACTGAAACATGTACAGTCATTGACAATCCAGTATAGAGAACCATTATTTTGGGAAAAGGTAATTAAGAATTCTGTGTGGGGAAAAATAATTTGGATTTAAACATCTTCCATCAGCTTTTCCTGCTCAGGTTATTACTGACCAGCTCTCGGGCCAGGAAGCAAATAGCCAAGAATAATTTTGTGTGATGCTGAGTGTGTTTTGGGGTGTTTTTTTTTTGTTTTTTCCCCCTCCTAACAAGCAAATTGTTAAATTACTACATGTTCTGTAGGTTAGCCTGGAGTTAAAATTTTAGTGTTATGTCACCAGTAACTAACAGAGGTTTGTTGGTCCGGGGTGTGTGTGGGTGTGTGTGCGCGTTCATAAAGATTGGGCCTTTCTTTCCTTAACCTGAAGAGTTAAGATGACTTGTTCCATGAAGATGTATCGAAATTCGCCCCCCATACTTTACCTGTTATCTGGCATTTAATGAAAAAAACTTGCTCGAAAGTTGCCAGTCCCTTGAGGGCAACAAACACTACACTCAAAATGAAACTAGGTTACTGTTTCTGTAACATGCAGTGGTTTCTATCAAAAGCTGTTTTGGTCTTAACTTTGAGATTATCCCGTATCCTTTGAAGTGGTCATATTTTAACTTGGAGTGGTTTTAAATTTAAGAATTTCCTGAAGTGAACATAAAAATGTTTTAATATTTTCTTATGTGGTTGTTGTACACAAGTGTATAGAAAGCTTATCTCCAGACAACACATTTCTTCAGGAAGACCAAAAGAAAAAAATTCTTAGGATTTGAGAAAGTATTGAGATGGACAGTATTTTAGGACGGTATGCCAAATGGTTTTAGGTAGCTATATAACAGATTTCCTTCGCTTTTGATACCTTTGTGGTTTAGTACTTAGAGTTTGTGTTTTAATGTCAGGACCATCTTTATAGTCTAACCAAGAGAAAATTAGGCGCTTTTCATTTGCTATTTACTATTACTACTTTTTGTAACATACCATCTTTTTTCTTTGGGTTGATAGGTTCTGAAATGAGTGGAGCTTAAGATTGCGGCTTTATCATACTTTTCCTCCGATAAACAATTTTTTAAAAGCTTGACGAACTAAACTCCCACTATAATGAACTGCAGAATGTTTTCTTGTGATGGATTCTTTGTGCCAAGAGGTGTCCCTTCCCATCAACATTCAAACACACTCAAGGTCTCTCCCATCTTTCAAAAACCAAACTCAGACTTTTTCCTTCTTTTGACTCCGACTCTGGCTAATTTTCCTCAGCTTCCATTCCTTCCTGGTCACACCCTCGCCAGCTGGTTGAGGAGGCCCCATAGCTGGGGAGAGAGAGCTCCAGAACCCAGCCCAAACCTGAGCCCTGAGCCAGTATTCTAATTAACTCAAGACAGCTGTTTTTTCAGGGAACCTGAGGCTTCTCAAAGGACAAAGGGGCCTGCAGGTGAGGGAACGACTAAGCCACTAAATTCAGTGGTCAGTTTTCTCTGTCTTACTCAGCGCTACGCAGCATTTGCTACAGCTGACCAGATCTTCTTTCTTGAGAAAATGTGTTTATATCCTGCCTTCTGTGCCCCGCAGTTTAGTGTTTCCTTTTTCCTCTGTGTTCATTTCTCTTCTCTTTGTTGGCTCGTTCTCCTCTGCCCTGAGGGTGCCCCAGAGCTTTCTCTTCTTTACTTATCCTGTTGTCCCAGCCCCCAAATTTAAATTCTTTCCGTATGCCGCTGTCTCCCAAATATTCACCTCCAGGCCTGACTTCCCCTTGATCTCCACACTCTTCTAGCCAACTGATTACTTGACAGCTGTGCTTAGATGTCTAGTTTGCATCTTAAATGTGACTGTATCAAGTAGGAGGCTTTCATTTTCAACCGACAGAAAATCCAATTCAAAATAATTTCAAAATAGAGAAAATGTATCATTACAAGTAGCAAGAAGCCTCAGTCTAGGATTGGTTAAAGTCTGGTTTAGTGACATCATCAAGGACTCACGTTCTTTCCACCTTTCTCCTCTGCCATCTTGGAGATGTCTACTTTGTCCTTTGGCCATCTCCCATCATGTGTTTAAGATGGCGCCTCCATTCTAGGCATCATATCCAGACAAGAGGGCATCCAGCAGGGGGTGGCTGTTGTTTTCTTTTGCCTTTTAAGAGTTTGGAAGTCTTTCTCAGAAGTCTCCCAGCTGACTTCCATGTAAATCTCACTAACCAAACCTTGGTCATGGGCCTGCCTTTACACCAGTCACTGGCAATGGGAATATGGACATGTAAACAATTGTTATACAAAATAGAATGAATAATGATACTAGAGGTAGTAGTTACAAATACAGGAGAAGTAATAGGGCTGGGAGTTTCAGGAAAAATAAGTAGCGTTTGAACTGAATATTGAAAAATTAGGTTCACTTGTTGGGGAGGGAGATAAGGGCATTCTTGGCTGATGGGGCAGGATACACTAATGGCCAACATAGAGAAATTCTAGGATGCTCAGGGAACTCTGAGTAGACCCTAAAGCTGGTACATAGGGTTTGTGGGGGGATGTGGAGGGAAGTGAGAGTAGAGAGGTAAGTGGGGGGTCTAACCTTGAAGGAGGTTTGACCTTAATTTTTCGGCAGTGGTTGCCACTGTAAAGGAATTTTAGCAGTATTTAGCAAAAGGCTTCTCTAGACACTGTATGAAAGAGATGATCTCTTTGAATTTGAGGCTAATTGTCTTATTTATATTTTTCATTTCACCTCTCCCACCTGTGTTTTCCTCTTAGCTGTAGGAATGGAAATTTAAATTGTGTACATCATCTTTGTTCTAGTTTTTTCTTTATCCATCATATCTAATAAGCAAATTCTGTTGACTTCTCCTTTTTTCCCATCTGCCTTTGGTGTTCGTGTTTTCTCAGCCCTGTAATCAGAGCCCTCCATTTTCTGTCCCTAATCTGTATTTACAAGGCTATCACCTCCTAATCCTCGGCCAGACTCCTTTGGCTAGGCCTGTCTTCATCACCCCCCAGAATATATTCTGCTTATTCCTGATGACAGCTTCACTCACACAGCCCTCTCCTCCACCTGCCTTTTAATTTCCTCTCTGCCTTTTCAGATCCCTCCCATTTGTCAGGACCTAGCTCAGCTCTCATGCCCTGCACAGGGCCTTCCATAGCCTGTGAATCCGACATCTTTCTTGCCCTTTTAAATAATTGTATGGCACCTTCAAAAGAAATAGCATTTGTTTTATTTGGCAATTGTGACTTATTTTTTCTGTATTGTTGCTTGCTCTCCAAACACATTTTAAGCTTGTGAAGATTAAGGCCAACACAGTAATTGTTTGAAGGAATGAGTAGTTAATATCTTCTTATATTAGATTCTTGGTGCTTTGTATGTAGGTGATAGTCAAAGCTTATGAATAAAAAGTAGAGTGTGAGAATTGGACAGAAAATGCTTCATGGGGTCCCCTGGGCGGCACATTCAGTTAAGCATCGACTCTTGGTTTTGGCTCAGGTGGTGATCTCAGGGTCATGAGATCAAGCTCTGCATGGAGCTCCACGGTCAGTGCTGAGTCTGCATGAGACTCTCTCCCTCTGCCCCTCCCCTGACTCTCTTTCTCTTTCTCTGAAATAAATAAATCTTTAAAAAATGCTTAATGTATAAACCCCTTTTAACTGTAAATGTCACCTTTATAATCAGAAAAAAATCAAAGGCTATTTCTCTCTTTGGAGGAAAAGAAGGAGATCTGGGCTTTCATAAATAAACCTTGTGTTTGAATAACAGGGTTAGTTAACAGAGTCCAGTCGCTTCCAAGACTGTGAGATGCTGGATGTACGGTCGTGTGAAATTCATAACCGTAACTCAGTGTGGTGAGTGTCACAGCCCCAGCCCTAGTCACCCACTTCTCTGTGCTCAGCTCTGTTTCCAAAAGGGAGAGAGGATCCATTGGGTCCGTTTGCCAGCATCCAGTGTGGATCACCTCTACTGAGTAAAGTTGTGCTCAGTGCCATCGCTTTTGCCTTTAATTTTGACATAGTTGTGGCATGGTCACCTGGTCTTATTTCTTTCAGCTTGCATGGTATGTTTAAAAAAAAAAAAAAGGACCATTAAAAAAAGGAAAAGACAGTAATGGATATTGGCCGGTATCTGAGGCTTCATGGATTTCTTCCACATCCTGTTGGGCATCTTGCCTTAAATGCTTTCTTACTAAGGCAAAGGACTGAATAGAATCATCCAAGGAATGGTGTTAAGTGTGGTCATGTCTCTCCCTCTGAGAAAGTGTGGTGGACCCAGTTCTGGAAAAACTTGTTTTTGGAAAAACCTAACCTATACCATGGGTAAGGTTGTGGGCTTGATTTCATTTGTATCCTATTTATTTCAAAACCATACATAATATGTTCCCTTAATCCGGGCATCCCCAACCTGAGATTCATAAGCTGATTTTAAAGATTTTATTTATTTTTTTGAGAGAGAGAGCAAGCACGAGCAGGGGGAGGGGCAAAGGGAGAGGGAGAAACAGACTCCCCACTGAACAGGGAGCCCGACACAGGGCTCGATCCCAGGACCCTGAGATCATGACCTAAGCCAAAGGCAGACACTTAACTGATTGAGCTGCCCAGGCACCCAAGCTCATTTTAATGTTCAAAAGTCAAATAGAAATTACGGTAAAGCTGGACAGTCTAACCAAAAACTTAGATGGCTGTATTTTTTTAGAAAAATATTTGGTTAGTAGGAAATAAAAAATATGATCTAAATGCAAATTCTGAGACAATATTTTAAAAGCAGGTGCTCCCTGGGAATGTGGTGGGGGAGCTGGGGTTGGAGAGGGGAGTATATGACAGCCCTTCTTGTTGAAAAGGTTGGGAAGGACTGTGTGGCAGAAGGTGAGCAGATGAATTTGGCAAAAAAATGGAAACAAATAACACAAACAGTAAATGTCAGTGCTGGAAGGGAGCCCCTGAACTGTATGGGTGCAGGAACCCAGGGCCGGCAAGGTGATGGAGCCTGGCCAGCGGTGCAGAGGAGCCCAGCTTGCCATGTGGAGCATGGTCGCCCTTCAGCTCATGGTCATTATATCCCTGCTGTTAGAGCCCAGCTCTGAGCTTCTGGCCTGCCTCACCATCCAGTAATGTCATTTTTATGTAAACTATCATAATTTTCAGATAATCTTATTTTTTCAGACCACCTTGAGACTGTTAGTGTCTGGATGGCCTATTTTGTTTTCTCTGGTTTTATTGAGATAGAATTCATCTACCACATAACTCGCACTTTAAAAATGTACAGTCCAAGGGATGCCTGGGTAGCTCAGTTGGTTAAGCGGCTGCCTTCGGCTCAGGTCATGATCCCAGCGTCCTGGGATCGAGTCCCACATCGGGCTCCTTGCTCGGCAGGGAGCCTGCTTCTTCTCCCTCTGCCTCTGCCTGCCTCTCTGTCTGCCTGTGCTCGCTCTCTCTCTCTCTCTCTAACTAATAAATAAATAAAATCTTAAAAAAAATAAAAATGTACAGTCCTGTGGTTTTTAGTATATTCACAAGGTTGTGTAACCATCACCAGTGTCTAATTCCAAAACATGTTTATTCCCCCAAAAAGAAACCTGGAATCCATTAGCCATCCTCTCCTGCCTACCCCTATCTTCATGCATTTGCTTATTCTGACCATTTCATAGAAATGGAAGCGTACAACATGTAGCCTTTTGGGTCTGGCTTTTCTCATTTAGCATAATGTTTTCAGGATTCACCCATGTTGTACTCTGTACCAGTACTTCATTCCTCTTTTTGATAATATTCTGTTGTATGGATACACATTTTACTCATGCATTCCATTTGGGGCCATTATGAGTAATGCTATGAACATTTATATGCAAGTTTTTGTATGAACATTTATTTTCAGTTCTCTTGAGCATGTACCTAAGATTGAAATCGCTGGGTCATATGGCAACTCTATGTTTAACTTTTTGAGGAACTGTCACATTGTTTTCTACAGTGGCTGCACCAGTTCATATTCCCATCAGCAGTGCACAAGGGTTCCTTTCTCTCCACATCGCCGCCAACACTTGTTTCCTGTGTTTTTGATTTTAGCGCTTTTGACAGGTGTGAGGTGATCTCTCACTGTGGTTTTGATTTGCATTGCCCTGATGATGAGTGATGTTGAACATCTTTTCATGTGTCTGTTTAGCCCATTTCATTCTATATATTTATTTATAGGGCGGGAAAGAGAAAGAGTGAATGGGGGGCAGAGGGAGAGGGAGAGAGAGAATATTAATCAGGCTCCACGCTCAGTGCAGAGCCCGATGCCGGGCTCAATCTCACAACCCTGAGATCATGCATGACCTGAGATGAAATTGAGAGTCTGACGCTTAAGGGACTGAGCCAACTGGGTGGCCCCGCCCATTTCATTTTTCAAACTTACTTTCCCTTCCCTATCTTTTGCCTTTTTTCATCTTCATTACCTCATGTTCACTATGGAAAAATGGGTGCAACAAACCCTAAAATTACATAAATCTCTGCTCTGCCACCCATAATTTGGAACTTCTTTAAAAAGGAGTTTCTCAAATAAGAAGGATAAAGGAGTCAGCAGTGAACCCCTCCCCCAACTACTGGGAGCTTTGCCTGTTATCAGATTATATCAGTGTGGGTACTGTTATTCTAGCTTTTTTTTTTTTTTCAGATTTATTTATTTATTTGAGAGAGAGAGAGAGCATGAGACGTGGGAGGTTAAAGGGAGAAGCAGACTCCCCACTGAGCAGGGAGCTTGATGCGGGACTGGATCCCGGGACCCCAGCTCGAGCTTCCCAAGTTGAAGACAGTTCCAACTGAGCCACCCAGGCGCCCCTGTTTTTCTAGTTTTACAGGGGAAAACTAGGTGAGATCAATTGCCTTTTCTAAAGTCTTATACCTGGTTAATTAGTATATTGGTGCTCATACAAGATCATTTATTTTACATTTAATGTTATTCATCTGTTTTCTCATTCAGCTGTTAATTCACTTGTGATCATGGATATGCTGTAGAGATTGAGAGGAAGGAGGATAGGAAGAGGAGAAAAACTTAATTTATAAACTTCATCTAAATGTACATTACAAATAAGGAAGAGCAAAATCTCTCTGTATGAGGTCTTAGCTTGGGGTTTTGGGATCCCTAGAGGTTCCATGGATGGGTTTCTGGAAATAGGCAAACTCCTTGAAATTGCATGTAAAATTTTGTGTTCATTTTTCTGGGGGAGAAGATTCTTAATTTTCCTTAGATTCTCTAAAAGTTCAAGAATTGCTGCTAAGAAGAGTAACATACAGACTTATGGGAAGGAAAAGGCGGGTGATATGTTAGCATTTGTCCTTTCCCATTGGCCATGTTTTGGGTGGGTTATGGTTTGGGTTAAACCTTCTCATCTGCTGTCACATACTTTTGCTGGCTGAAGACTCTCTTAGTTAAACTTTTTTTTTTATTTTTAAAGATTTTTATTTATTTATTTGACAGACGGAGATCACAAGCAGGCAGAGAGAGAGGGGGAAGCAGGCTCCTTGCTGAGCAGAGATCCCAGGACCCTAGGATCATGACCTGAGCCGAAGGCAGAGGCTTTAACCCACTGAGCCACCCAGGCGCCCCTCTCTTAGTTAAACTTTTTTTCCAAGTGTTAATTTTTTAAAAAAGATTTTATTTATTTATTTGAGAGAGAGTGAGGGCATGAGCAGGAGGAGAGACAGAGGGAGAAGGAGAAGCAGACTCCCTTCTTAGCAGGGAGCCAGACTCGGGGCTTGGTTCCAGGACCATGGGATCGTGGGATCTTGGGATCATGACCTGAGCGAAAGTCAGAAGCTTAACTGACTGAGCCACCCAGGCACCCTCCAAGTGTTAATTTTTGAAGTGTAAAAATTTTCTGTTAATTAGAAAACAGTAACAGTCTTTTGGTGGGTCTAACATGTAAATTATAGCATTTCCTGATGTTGTTTACATGTCTGAAATACTGTGATTTTTATTTCTGTAAAATATAAGAATGTAATGAGGGCCTTTCTCAGCTATTGTCATTTCCTGAATGAATTTTTTATTCATATTCATGGTGATCTTGTCAGTTAATATATAGATAGGCCTCTCCTAATGTCTTACATTATAGGTAGCCACAGTGTGAAGAAAGATTCACGAGACCTTTTAAGTTTCTGGTTTTTCTTAATAAAGCTAATGAGCAAAGTATCAGTTAAAAATGATCAGGGTACTCATGTAGATAGCCATTCCTAAAAAAAACAGACTAGTGCATTAACTAGTTGCATTCCATAAAGCAACTTCGGTCAAGGCCAGACTGAGACTTTCTGAGATTATCTATCTCGGAAGTATGTTCTGACCCTTTTTAAAGGCACAGAATTTTATCTGAGCGTTCCTGCAGCCAGGACTTTGTCAGATTTTAATGGAAAAGATAGCAGTAATACAAAATTCTTACTTTTCTTTTAAAAAGAATTCCTTTGTTTAAATTACATTCTCCTGTCTGTAGATGACGTTTGTGAATTGAATAATGGAAAGGTGTTCTGAATATACCGCGGGATCACCGAGGCCCAGCAGCGTAGCCTACTTAAGTATTTGATTTCTTCTTTGGCCCTAGGGGATTAGGGGTGAAAGTTAAGGTTGCTTAAGCCACTGTGATGAGTAATGCTTATTCGTTTTTATTGTCTTCTATGTAAATGTGGGGACTGTTGATGCTTGAAGGTAATTAGGTAGTACCTTAGGAGGAGTACCTCTTTGTCCTCTTTCTCCCAGCTTCTCCTATGTATTAGTGAGGAAACACAATGGCAGTCTCATTTAAATGCATGTGTAAAAAAACTACAGTGGAATTCTATTTTTATAATAGCTTTGTCTAAAACTGAAGGTGACAGGCATTTCTCAGTTCCATTTCTTATAGATAATGGATTAGATGGACTGCTTAAAAAAATAATTGTTGTATGAAATTGTATTAGGTGAGATTGCATTAAAATTAGTTGTATTTTTCAGCTATATAACGTATTGGCATCTGAGAACATTTTATAATATTTATCTAAAATATGGCGCAGTGATGTGTGTCATCTGAGGTTTTGCTTGTTGTAGAGTTGACTCCCACGTGTTGTGTTGGTAGCTTTTCTAGTGCAACCCAGGTTGATTTTGTGCTCATCCTTGGGAATGAAGGATGTTTTATGCTACTGATCTTGTGACAAAACTTTTTTCATGGTGAATTTTGTATCAGTGCTTGCACTTTACACCTCAAATTTAAAGTCCACAGATTTTATTTAGGTTTCATCCATTGAAAACCTAACAATTTTGTTGCAAGAAAATGAACAGAAACATAATTTAAATCTTTACTTGGGCAGACTGGTTACTGTGAAACACAAAGTGCCTATGAATCACTCTGGAAACTGAAATGTATCCATGTGAATTTCATTTAAGATTTATTTATTTATTTATTTATTTATTTATTTATTTATTTATGAGAGAGAGAGAGAGAGAGAGAACAACAGGGGCCAAGACAGAGGGGCAAGCTGGGTCCCCAATGATGGTGGAGCCCAAGGCAGGGCTCCATCCCAGGACCCGGAGATCTTGAGCTGAGCCAAAGTCATATGCTTAACCAACTGGGCCACCCAGGTGCCACCCCCCCATGTGAATTAATCCAGCATTCCAGGTGTTGGGGGGGTAGGTGGGCATTCACTAGCTAAGGTTAAAACTTAGACCCGTGAAACCTAGTCTAGAATTGTTTTACTTTGTGTCATTAGAGATATTTTTCTGTTCAAGGCCTCAATAGATGGTTTGAAGAAATTGTTGTTTACTATGTTAGCTCAATAGAAGATGGTTGGTAAACTAGGACAGGAGTTAAAAAACCAGAATTCCAGCCCTTACTCCAATACTTAACCAGCAATGACAGGGGCAAAGTTAACAAACTGAGCCTCAGCTTTGAAATAGGAACAACAGTCCCAAGTCTTTGTAGGGCAGTGATGCTTAAGTGAGATAAACAAACCCCATGTGGTTTCATTCCTGTCTTTTTCATGTTGAGTTTCTTGCATGCAACTTGCCTACTTCCCTTCTCCATCTCTCTGACTTCTGCTTGTCCTTCAAAACCAGCTCCATCCAGCTTTATCTCAGCTGTGAAACTTCCTCTGATAGCTCTGCCACCTTTTACACCAGTCTTCTGTTCTCCGTTTTCCACCCCGCAAGGGTGAGTACCTGATATGAGGCAAGTGTGTTTAATCAAGAAACCTAAAAAAAGAAGAAGAAAAAAAGAAACCTAACAGTGCTCTTTTGAGCATATATACTTATCAATCATTTAATCCCAGTAACACACCATGAGGCAGACACAATTATTATCCCCATTTTACAGGTAGAGAAAATGAGGGATAGAGAGCTTAAATAATTTGCCCAAAGCCACCCAGCTCCCATTCATGCCCAAGGCAGATTTCCAGGGTGGGTGGTGGGGCTCCACAACATGTGCCCTTCACCCCTGGGCTGTGCGCTTCAATAGTGGTCCTGACTACATTGTGCTGTGATTGCTGGCTTTCGTGTCTGCCTCCCTTGTTAGCCCTGTGCACATCTGGATGGCTCCAGCTCCTACAATGCCAAACAGATAGTAGGCACTTGATAAATGTTTAACAGATGTGTGATAGATGTGATCTGTGCAGACTGCGCGGCATCATGTAAATGCAAATTATTACCACCACTGCCATATGCACTTGGCACATTGGAGAGTATGGTTTACCGAGCTTCCGGTTTGGCAGTTGGTTTTCTTGGCTCCCACTTTTTAACTTGGCAGACTGAGGTACAGATCGGTAAAATTTAAGGGTTGACATTACCAGAACTTGGGCTGAAAAATGAACTATAGTTATTGGTCCCGTTGTTAAGCCTGGTTGGTCGCACATTCTTTCCCAGACTAATACAGCTCGTTTTCTGTACAAGAACGAGATCAGAGAAGTCTGAGTGATTCTTACTGTACTTGTTAAAATTACAGAGCAGTTTAGGATCTTAAGTAGTCAGACTCCAAGTGTCGGTATCTTGAAAGTTGTCTTACTCTTAGAGGCTCTTTTAAGAAAAAGACAAGGACACAGTGAGATTTCATTCATTTCAGACAAGTAGAACCTGCTGTTTTAAGAAAAAACTTAGGGACGCCTGGGTGGCTCATTCAGATGAGTGTCTGCCTCTGGCTCAGGTCATGATCCCGGGGTCCTGGAACCGAGGTCTGCATCTGGTTCCCTGCTCAGTGGGGAGTCTGCTTCTCCCTCTCCCTCCACCTCTCCTCCTCTCAAATAAATAAATAAAATCTTTAAAAAAAAAATAGTTAGGAGCACCCGGGTGGCTCAGTTGGTTAAGTGGCTGACTCTTGATTTCAGCTCAGGTCATGATCTCAGGATCCTGGGATCCAGCCCCAGGTCAGGCTCCGCACTCTACAGGGAATCTTCTTGAAGATTTCCTCTCTCCCTTTCCCTCTGCCCCTCACGCCCCACTAACGCACACTCTTTCTCTCTCTCAAATAAATCTTTTAAAAAATTAAGCTTTTAGTGTAGATATGAGTTTTAAACTCCTTAATTACCAGGTAAAGAAGTGAAATAATTATTTCATAAGGAACATATTCTTTAAAAAAATTTTTTAAATTAGGGGTGCTGGGGTGTCTCAGTCGTTAAGCATCTGCCTTCAGCTCAGGTCATGATCCCAGGGTCCTGGGATTGAGCCCTGCATCAGGCTCCCCACTCCGTGGGAAGCCTGATATCTCTCTGTCAAATAAATAAATAAATAATCTTTTAAAAAATGTTATTATAATTCAGATATTTAAATTTTTGTTTTTGTCGGTACTGATAGATTATTTAGTATAACATGGTTTGTGCTGATTTTATCTTAATTCCCAGTATTATCTTCCCTACTTCAATTTTTTTTACTTATTTTTAATTTATCTTGTTTGTGTGTTTACTTTATTACATATAATATAATATACATATATATATTTGTCCTTCACGCTTTTCTGAAATACACTGTCCTTCACAGACTTTTCCCAGTTTCTCTAACTAGATATGATTTTTCTCTTCTCAACTTTCAGATTTCTACCTCTTTTTTACTTGAGTGTACAGTAGTTGTTAAATAGTTATGTGACTGTCCAAAGACTTTGAGATTAGTTGTTATTTGCAAATGTGTGACTACTATACTTTCCTAATAAGAAAGAAGTGAGTAGGGGCGCCTGGTGGCTCAGTGGGTTAAAGCCTCTGCCTCCGGCTCAGGTCATGATCCCAGGGTCCTGGGATCCAGCCGCATCTGGCTCTCTGCTCAGCGGGGAGCCTGCTTCCCTTCCTCTCTCTGCCTGCCTCTCTGCCTACTTGTGATCTCTCTGTCAAATAAATAAATAAATAAATAAATAAATAAATAAATAAAATGTAATTTATTAAAAAAAAAAAAAGAAAGAAGTGAGTAGCCTTCCACAAAAGCTGTAAAGCTTTGAGTAAAGTATCATATCAGGCCATTATTATCACAGACCCAATTGTCATCCTGCCCCTTCTTCCTAGTGGATCTTTTTGGGGGGATTTTTGCCAATATGCACATCTCTTTCCCTCCTTGTTCCTTTCCGTTTCTTGGTAGTTGTACTTCTGGCCTGATCCTCATGGACAGTTATGCGCTTTGGAAACCTCTGCCCTCAGCAGGACCGCAGTATGGCTATGCACTAGTATTTTGAACTTGGGAAACAGCCTGGTGGAAGTGGGATGAGCATAGGCAGCAGAGTGATACACTTTATAGGGCTATCCTTTCAACAGGAGGAGACTTGCCCCAAATATAATCTTCTTAACATATGAGGAGGATGTATAGGTATATTTTAATAGAAAGAAAACTGCTGGACTTGTCAAAAATTAACTGTTAAAATGTTCCAGGGAACAAAGTTGTTTTTCTTTTAAGGCTAAATGTAAATACACATTCTGGAAGACTGTGTAAACTTATTTGTCCATGTGGGGGAAAAAATGGCATGAGAAAGAAGCGCTTTCTGGAAGTTGTACTTTACTGCTCTCTATAATATGCTATTATATTTTCTAGTTTTTTTCTTTTTTAAGATTTATTTATTTATTTTATAAAGATTTTATCTATTAATTTGAAAGAGAGAGAGAGCATGAGCAGAGGGAAGGGTAGAGGGAGAAGCAGATTCCCTGCTCAGCAAGGAGCCCAACTCAGGGCTCAATCCCAGGACCCTGGGATCATGACCTGAGCTGAAGTCAGAAGCTTAACCAACTGAGCCACCCAGGCGCCCCTAATTTTTTTCTTAAGATTATATTTTCTTCCAGTAGCTGGTTGGGCATGTAGAGTGCCAGGCCCAGTTGCTTCACAATTTGTATACCCCTTAACAAACATGCCAATTTTTTCCTAAGTTGTGTAATGTTAATTATAGCAAGCCACTAAGGAATGACCTGCTTCAGTTTGGAATTAATTTTAAGGAGCAGGAGAAAATGATCTCTTAAGAACTTGTTTTAATACCAAAGAGAAATAAATTTGAACAACTTGAAATATCACTGAGGATTATTTCTTATTTGCTGCTTCTGTCTACTTTCAGGTTCTTAGAGCTCCATGTATTCACCTAGAGAGTATTCTGAAAAATGAAGTTAAGATGAGCTGTAATAAGTAAGTTAGAACTGAGGGTTCACATTAAGAGTTGGATGATGAAACATGGAACATTCTGATTTCCCTAATGTGCTTTTGGTTTTGTACAGGTTACTAAGATTGTGCTCTTAGGAGATAGTTTAAATCTTCTGGAAGAGACTAAAGGAAGATTATCATCAAAACTGAGATAAGGGAAAAGGTGCCAAGATGGAATGAAGAAAGTAAAATGTGGACAGGAAGCCTATGTGTGTTTCAAAGTGAACAGTTAGACTGCATGTTCTGTCGTGACCGTGTGGTTTATCAAGGTCTCCGTGCATTTCCCCAATTGTGGTAGTGGGGAGATGCCAGTCTCAGGTTTATATAGGAAGGCATATATGTGTGCATCATTTAAAATAGAATAAAGCGCTCTAACTGCAGTTTTTTTAAAGAAAGAATAGTCTTACTTTCTAACTTATTAAGCAGAGAATTCCCCTGTGAATTGAGCCCTTTTTACTTAGTAATTTAACTTTTTTTTTAACTTTTTCTAACTTTTCACTTAGTAGTGCTGTGTGTGCTGTCTAGCTGAGGACTGAGATAGCTGACACATGTAGTATGTTCGCATGTACATATTCATGAAGGACCCCATTAGCTAGATGATGCTGGGATGACAAATCATTCCCCAGTCCCGGGGCTTGCATCAGCGGTTCATGAAGCAGGTGAACCAGCCACTACTTGTACTAAAGGAAGGTACAGAAATAGGATGTTCAGCTTTTTTCTTCCAGTCTTCATGTATTGCTATGGCTGTCTCGTTCTTTGTGAGAAAGCTTTCTCTTGATCCCTCTAAACATTAACTTGCAGGGGGAAATCTCCTATTAACCCACCGGACTTTGCTGTTACACTGACATCATTTCCTAATAGCATTTGAACTAATTCATATCAGAGAAATGGGCCTTGTAGCCAAATACACTAAGAAACTGCTTTGGTGAGAGAACTTCCTCATGTCTCTTTGAGAAAAGCTACTTTACTGGGCACCGCCTTAATCCACTGGGTGGTAAAAAGGCCTCGGAAGCACATCTTGGGCTCGGTCCTGCCTCAGGACCAAATTCTAGTCAGCATTTGTAGCTCCAGACCTTCTCTATTTTTATTAAGCATCTGCTTCTAAGACCTACAAATCGCTAACTTTCTGAACTCCTTTAATCCTGATTATAAACCGATCGGTTCTTTTCTGAATTCGTCCTTTTCGTGCAATGATTTGTCAAATACAGCCAATAGTAACCAACACGCTGCCTTCCCAGTGCATTTTCCTGTTAGAGCCGTGAGCTCTCTAGCTTCTGAGAAATAGGTGATAGTCTCCCCAAGAATTTCACCGCTGTTGTCCTTTTAGCCCCCTGTACCCGTTTCCTGGCCCCTTTTCACCAGCTCCTAAGCCTTTGCCATGTGTTTGAGTTTTCTGGACGAGGCAACACCCACTCCTGGGTTCTGCCTGTATCAGCTAGGAGAGGCCAGTACTAACCAACCTAAGATCTCAGAGGTTTTAAAAACACACTCTGGGTAAAATTAAATGAAAAAGAAAAAAAAATCCACTGTACCGTGCATAGCCCAAAGGTCATTTTTGTCACTCTGGGACCTGGGTGGAGAGCAGTGACAGCAGTTGTCATCTTGAAGATGGGTGATCCCTGTCACAGAGGGAAGAGAGCTAGACGGTCTCATTGGTGAGAAAATGCCCTGTCCTGCGCACCCCTCCTGCTCAGGAGGTACTCCGGTCCAGAAGTAGTCACACGGCCCCACCCAGGTTCGGGGAGGGGACAGGGTCAGAACACGCAGTCCTGCCACGTGCCCCGAAGGCTAAGAGCCCAGAGGTCTTTGGGAAGAACACATTCATTATGACCACAGAGGATTTCCCCTCAATTATTTTTCTTTGCCTTCCTGCTTTTTGTTTAATTCCTAGCTTTGGCTGTTTAATTGAATTTTACTGTCTCTCCTCCCTTGCTTAATTTGAGATAATTAATGTGAGTGAGTTTAAGGTATTTGTAGTAGTTTAGATTAGTTCCATGGGTCAGAAGTTTTGGCACAGGCAAAAATAAGGCTAAGTAGAATTGAAAGCTACTGAGATCTTCCTACTGAAAGTGTGAGGCGGGAAATTTTGATATGTGCAGAAAGATACATGGTTATAGGGACAACCAAATTTAAGTTATTTTGGAGTATCATTTGCCAGAGTAGAAATAGACCACGAGCCGTGGAGTCAGGCAGACCTGGGTTGGGCTCTGCTTCTGTCATTTAATAGATATGTAATATCAGACAAATTATTTAGCCTCTTAGAGGCATGAGTTCCTTATTTATAAATACAAATAAGTACAAATATATCTGCAGATGTCAAGTAAAGCATGGCGGCGTTTATCACCAGGCCTTTCTGAACTTTCACTGAAATGAAGTATAAAATCACTTCTTAATTTTTCTATTTTTAATTTTTTTAAGACTTTATTTGTCAGAAAGCGAGCGTGCAAGCAGGGGAAGCAGCAGGCAGAGGGAGAAGCAGGTTCCCCGCCGAGCAAGGAGCCCTATGCGGGGCTATGCAGAACCCCGAGATCATGACCTGAACCCAAGGCAGACGTTTAACCCACTGAGCCACCCAGGCACCCCTATTTTTAAATTTTTTTTAATGTTTAGTTTATTTTTTATAAGGAGGGGGTAGAAGTGGGGGAAGGGCGGGGGAGAGAGAGAGAGAGAGAATCCCAAGCAGGCTTCACACCAGCACAGAGCCTGACACAGGGCTCGGTCTCATGACCCTGAGATCATGGCCCGACCCAAAACCAAGAGTTGGACGCTCAACCGACTGAGCTACCCAGGTGCCCCAAATCACTTTTTTTAAAAGGGCAAATCCATAAGGATGAAGAAAACAGAAGATAGTAGCAGAGGAATGACAAAATAGTTGTGGACCACATATTATTAGAGTCATCATAATGTAAGAATAAGTATTGACTTAACGAAAGACTATGATAGAACTATCGCAGGGGGATGGAGGGAGGACTGGGGACAATCAGGTGAGAAAAACTAGTGGGAGACAAGCAGTAACATCTTAAAATGAAAAAACTCAATAAATAGAAATACAGTCATGTTTAGGAATATGGAAGGAGGGGGCGCCTGGGTGGCTCAGTCAGTTAAGCATCTGCCTTCAGCTCAGGTCACGATCCCAAGGTCCTGGGATGGAGTCCCGCACTCCCTGCTCAGCAGGGGGTATGCTTCTTCCTCTCTCTCTGACTCTCCCCACTGTTTGTATACTTTCTGTCACTATCTCTCTCTCTGTGTCAAATAAATAAAAATCTTAAGAAAAAAAGGGGGGGGCACCTGGGTGGCTCAGTGGGTTAAAGCCTCTGCCTTCGGCTCAGGTCATGATCCCAGGGTCCTGGGATCAGCCCCACATGGGGCTCCCTACTCAGCAGGGAGCCTGCTTTCCCCTCTCTCTGCCTGTCTCTCTGCCTACTTGTGATCTGTCTGTCAAATAAATAAATAAAATCTTAAAAAAAAAAAAAAAAAGAACTGTGGAAGGAAATACTGGGGAGGAGGAGCTAAAGTAGTTGAATGTTTTCATCTCTGGGCTATGGGATCAGATAGGATGGAGTCAGCAGAGGGCTCCTCTTTTTGTTACAAACCTTGCCGGGTACATGACTTGGACAACGATGTGCACTTTGCTTTTTTTTAGTGATTACTTTGGTAAAAAATAAATAAAAATCAAAAATGAGTTTAAAAACCTGTTA
Source organism: Taxidea taxus jeffersonii (assembly GCA_003697995.1). Classification (NCBI taxonomy): domain Eukaryota; kingdom Metazoa; phylum Chordata; class Mammalia; order Carnivora; family Mustelidae; genus Taxidea; species Taxidea taxus. The sequence goes on along the minus strand of ML112011.1, from coordinate 30,950 downwards.
TATTTAAGGACTAAGGAGAGGCCCCTTTGCCTGCCGGTGCACATGACAGGCCCTCAGTGAGTGCTGGTGCCTTCCTTCTGTCGGCTGGACAGGGGAGGTACTCGCAGCACTAGTCATGACTCAGGGATGAGGACTTTGGCCAAACAGCAATGTGAGCCGCAGCACAAAGCAAGTTAGGCACCCTTCTCTCTCTCTCTCTTTTTTTTTAATTTAATGGATGGTTTCATTTTTCTTGGAACTGTATCAACCTGATGGTTACTGTTTCTTAGAATTTATTAGACTTCTGTGCAACTGACACATGAAGAATTCCCCGGCTATTGAGTGGATTTAGCGAGCCACGCATGGGACAAACTTAAAAGTACTTAGCAGCTTTGAAATTACTCTGATGAGCCTGAAACCAGTAATATCTATAATAATACCTCCCCCGAGATTATACATTACTTCAGCCACGGACAGTCTCTGTCTCTTCTGTAGTTACGTCAACTAGCTGTTGTGTCTCCCTGGTCCACAGTGCCTAGCTCACGGCCAGCTTGGTTCCTTGAGCCCTAACTGGTGGACGGTGGTGACTGATGTTGAAAACAAAGCCAGCCAGCGGAAAGCTCTTGCGTGTTTCACCTAGGACACCTGCTTAGATGACAAGACTATAGACTTCCTGTGGACAGAGACCACATATTCTGCCATATCAGCGTGTCTCATAGCCTCTAGCATAATGAATGCCATGCAACATTACCTGTCCGTTTTGTCATCAGATTCATACCGAAAACCTACGAAGTGCTTGGCACTGTGCTAAGCTCTAAGGGTGGCTCAGTGCGCAGGACAGACAGACTCCTGCTATCTTGCAGTCTACACTCTGACCAAATGGTATTGAATGTAGTAAACCAGCAGCCTGGCAAAACAATGGTCCGTGCTGAACCATTTAAGCAAAGATCAGGAATTGCCTCTGCAAAGAGTTGCGTCCTTTTCAGCCCTGTCATATGATGTACGTGCATGCTGTGGGAAGGGAATCGTGGTATCTGACCTTTTTTCCTCTTTGCTTTGTTTTGTAGATAAGATGGTCCAAGTCACCTGCAGCTCTCCTCAAAAGAAAAGTCACTAGTGCTCTGCTCTTGCTGTCATACCAAACCTTCTGACTTAACGCTTTGGTGCTGCCACACTGGAAGAATTGCATACAGCCTCCAGGAACACCTTTTTTTTTTTCTTCTTTCATTTGAGTGATTCTTTGTGGATGGAAAAAGATTGGAGTCTTAATAATTACCCTGTTTTGAAGCGATTTCTCTACAGTCTGAACTGCATCCTCCCTCGGGCCCCCGACCCATGAGCCACACAGCCAGCTCTCGGCAGGGGCTGGGGGACAGCTGCGCTGTGCCTGCAGCAGGAATGGCACAGGAAGACAGCCGTCGTGCTCCAGTGCCGCCTACCTTTTATCATGGTGCCAACCAAGAACTTGACCTGTCCACCAAAGTGTACAAAAGGGAGTCAGGAAGTCCTTACTCGGTGTTAGTGGACACCAAGATGAGCACGCCCCATCTCCACGAGGCGGAGGAACAGCCGTATTTCAGGGAGCCAAGGGCAGTATCTGACGTGCGTGCTGTCAAAGAAGACCGGGAGAATTCTGATGACACGGAAGAGGAGGAAGAGGAGGAAGTCTCTTACAAAAGGGAGCAGATCATAGTGGAGGTAAACCTTAATAATCAAACATTAAATGTATCTAAAGGGGAAAAGGGTGTCTCTTCTCAGTCCAAAGAGACTCCTGTTCTTAAGACAAGCAGTGAGGAGGAGGAGGAGGAGGAGGAGAGCGAGGAAGAGGTCACCGATGACAGCAATGACTATGGAGAGAACGGAAGGCAGAAGAAGAAGGAGAAGACGGCAGAGAAGGCCAGCGTCACCCAAAGGAGAACCAGGAGAGCCGGCTCCGTGGCTGCGGCGACCACGTCCCCGACTCCCAGGACTACGAGAGGGAGGAGGAAGAGCGCAGAGCCGCCCAAGCGTAAGAAGCGGGCCACCAAGGAGCCCAGAGCGCCGGTCCAGAAAGCTAAGTGCGAAGAGAAAGAGACTCTGACCTGTGAGAAGTGCCCCAGGGTGTTTAATACGCGCTGGTACCTGGAGAAGCACATGAACGTTACTCACAGGCGCATGCAGATTTGTGATAAGTGTGGCAAGAAGTTTGTCCTGGAAAGTGAGCTGTCCCTTCACCAGCAAACAGACTGTGAAAAAAATATTCAGGTAGGTTTTACCACCGAGAGGGCAAACTTCCCAGGATAGCACCTGGCTGTTCAGACGCACCAGGCGTCGGCCCAAGAGAATAAATACCATAGAGGCTGAAGGGACAGTGTTCACCGATGTATCTTTTTTCAAAGCTCCTGCTTTGGGTCTTTTGAAAACCCAGGCTTAACGTTTTCTTTCAAAAGCATTGCATTTACCTGACGCTGGACTAGTGGGAACGCAGGTACATTGGAAGGGGGAGTCTGTCATAGGTGATTGATGGCCCGGGAGGTAAAGTCAACACCGGCTTTGCACTGAGATTCACTGTCGTGAGACGTGTAATATAGAGTTCATTCTGGCATCTTCTGTGTCAAGGTGGGAGATACTGAGTGAAGGTCAGAAATAGAGAGAGGCCCCCTTCTAGGTCTGAAAGGATGCCAGATTCTAGTGCAGCGGCTGGGGACAAAAACTGTAATGACTCAGACCGGTGAAAATGGAAGATCTCCGGGAGTGAGTTGCTTTTACCAGTGGAGAGATGACAACATTAAATTTATCAAGAGGCTGAGCCCATGGGAGTATGCAAACTTTAAACCGAGGCTGAGCTGGTTGGAAATGTTGCCCACCTGGCACTAGGGTTACATAATGCTTCTGTGCAGTATTATTAAGGTAACAGAATGTGGTTCTCAAACCCAGCCGATGTCTCGAAAGGACTATATTGCGGTAGGGTAAGAGGTGCGCTAATTACATGATGTCGAGGGAAGTATATTACGTTGAGCTGCGTTGGTTTATACCTATGAATGCATGTTAATGAGTATTCATAAAAGGTAAGTCTATTACTATCTCCAGGATGTGTAAAATGCGCATGTGTTGTGCCTTATTTAAGCCACACTTCTTTTGAAAAACGCAGTTGTTTTGTTTTGGTTAGTTTCAAGCAGAGTGTGCTTGCTCTGGAGCGCTCTCCTTCCTTCTCACTTCACCTCTCACTTTTTGTCAACAGCTGAGATCGGCGCTTTTACTTTAAAGAGATTTTTTCAGTATAAATTACGTTTGCTAAAAATTCACTGCTTTTTGATTCGTCAGTTGCGACGTGGTCTTTTACATGCTGGGTAATAAAAGAAGACTGAGTGGCGGCGCCCAGACCCTCCAGAAACTCCCGCTCCCTTGCTTGGTTAAGGACTTGGTTGTGACAGTTCAGACCGAGGGGAATGTGGTGCAGTGCTGCACCCTAGGGGTGAGACTGGGGCCTGATGATGAGAGGGATATCTCCATGTCCATACTGTGGGGTTTGGGTTTTTTTGTTTGTTTGTTTGGTTTTTTGACAGAGAGACACATAGTGAGAGAGGGAACACAAGCAGGGGGAGTGGGAGAGAGAGAAGCAGGCTTCCTGCTGGGCAAGAAGCTGGACACATCCCAGGACCCTGGGATCATGACCTGAGCCACCCAGGCGCCCCGGTTTTTGTTTTTGTTTTTGTTTTTAAAACTTAAAATTGCTTTATTAAGTTACAGAAAGAAAACATTTAATACATCCTCATTGTGTGACTTTCCTCACTGTTGCTCACTATAAGGCACTTTAGCTCACATTCAGGTTTTGTGGATTCTGCTGAAAGAGCTCCCTTTATATTCCTGAAGAATACTGCTTTGTTCATACATATGGCTCCTTAGGATCCTGATGATCCAGTAACAAGGAAAAACTGAAACCCTGCCTGCTGGTAGGGGTAGGTCTGTCCTCTTGAGCAGGTCCAACTAGAGGCTGATTTTTTTTTCACTCTTCTCAGAGTCCTTGTTTCCTGAAGTGACTGATGTTCAGAGGTTTTTATTTCCAGTGAATAACTAACTTGTTCCCCTAAATATCTCCAAGTCGGTGGTTACCCAGAACTTTCTAGTATCATTTTGCTTTAACCAGAAGCACTTTATTTTGATACACCTTATGCCTGATATCCCAGACTATTACTGATTCATAATACAAGCAACTCTAGGCACTGTTGCGTGTTTTCCTATAGATGCGTGGACAGAAGATCTGGGGCTGGCTACCAGGGAAAGGGAGGATGACACTGACGGCCGAGAAGTTACAGGAAATTCTGCCAGAGGGACGTGTTCCATAGAGTAAATTAGATGTGGGAAAATATAATAAAATCTCAATAATGCATGTTAAGGAAGGCTTCAAATGCATTCTTTAAGGTACAGAAACATTGTTCTACTTCCACAGATCTATTACCATTAATATGTGTTTTATCTCGCTTTTATTGTGCTCATTTAAAATTAGTTTGTATTCCCTGGTGAACACCTGTTAACTGCATAGTGACCTGTGTAGAGGAGGCAGCTGCTCTGGGTAATCCATTTATTTTTAAAAACTTGGTTCTTCTCCATGGGTACTGTATTAATTTGATAAAAGTCTTTTACATTATTGTAAAAGTCTTTTACAATCAAGTCTTTTACATTAGCAGAACTTTCCATTTCTCTTTTGTCTTACTTTTGGCCGTTGTTTTCGTACTCCCAGAGCGTCTCTAAAAGATGCGTCTTGGAAAATAGAACGTACAGATGTTGGTGTTGGCATCTGGACTCCTCGGCGGACTGGCATCTGTTTGGGTTTGGGCCTTGTGCCACGAATTGCAGGCACGCCCGTTTCATCAGCCAGGAGGCAGCGATGGCTTTCTGCAAGCCCCTGTAAATAAAGGTTATTTCTGTTTATCCTGCTCAGTGTGTTTCCTGTAACAAATCATTCAAGAAACTCTGGTCCCTTCATGAACACATCAAGATCGTCCACGGATATGCAGAAAAGAAGTTTTCCTGTGAAATTTGTGAGAAGAAATTCTATACCATGGCTCATGTGCGGAAACACATGGTTGGTAAGTTTCTTCTGCTGCTTTTCTCTCACGCCTACAATTTGTCCTTGTTCTTTGGTGTGTTTTATGCCTTGGATGGGGCTGGATCTGAGGAAGGGCCTTCCTTTAACCCGTTCCGACTTACTAAAGCTAACTGCGATTTATCCTCCGTCCGCATCACCGACTGGACCGGGACAGGTTCCTTTCCAACCTTGTTATTCCTGTTTCTCTTCAGAACATTGCTATTAAGGCCTCACAGGTTAAAGTGTAGAAAGTCCAGATGGCATGAGTCCCCTGCAGTGGGACATGAGTCTTTCCCAGCTCGGGCTTTTTGGTAGCCTTATTCTGAGTACGGTGCATTCTGTGTTGCAGCACACACGAAAGACATGCCATTTACATGCGAAACCTGTGGAAAATCATTCAAACGCAGCATGTCCCTCAAGGTGCACTCCTTGCAGCATTCTGGAGAGAAGCCCTTCAGATGCGAGGTAAGGAGCACTGCCCCCCCAGGCCCGGGGCAAGCTCGTGTATTCGTGGCGAGCAGTGCTGGAGAGGTGTGCGTAGGACAGGCATGAGGCCCTCCAGATGTGCACTCCCAGCACCCCATGTCCCCTCACTGTCGGGTAGAGGAGGGTCATTGTTACAGACGGCAACCCTCTCAGACACAGGAGAGACACACGAGGAGTTACTCTCCTTCCCTCAGGAATTCGGAGAAGTTGGGTGTGACTGCAGTGCTAATTATTGGGGGAAATTCCCCTTTTACCAATGACCAGGTGGCAGAAAGAAAGCGGAGCCAGAGCTGCCAGAGCAGGTTCTGTTTGAAGGATGAAAGAGAAGTTTGATCTCGGAGGCTTTGTAGGGGGGGCTCCAGGGAAGCTGCTGTGCTTGGCCCTCAGGAGTACCCCCCTGTGTCCCGTGCAGAACTGTGACGAGAGGTTCCAGTACAAGTACCAGCTGCGCTCCCACATGAGCATCCACATTGGCCACAAGCAGTTCATGTGCCAGTGGTGTGGCAAGGACTTCAACATGAAGCAGTACTTCGACGAGCACATGAAGACACACACTGGTAAGAATCTGGGGACGGCGCCGCCGGATCTCTAGCACTTGTCGGCCATCGCCTGTGAGTCTGTTCGTGTGAAAACGGAAAGCACAAACGTGCGTTCTAAGGGCAAATTCGACTTGAAATAGACCTGGCTTATAAAAATCCAGATTGATTAGCCTGAAAAATAGGGCTTTCATCCCTCTATTCGTTTAAAAAAAAAAAAAAAAAGGATTATTTGTGAGTGCCTTTTAACTGTGGGGTCCCTTCAAGATGCTGGATCCTTTTCTTAGGGCCCAGGATCTCCTAAAATTGTGTGCCCCTTGTCTTGTGTATGTGCACTGTGCATGACACGTGGTATTTTTTTAAAGGAAAGGCTTCTGGACCTCTCAGAGCTGAAGGACACTGATGGCTTTAAACAGAATACCCTCTCAGTGTGCTTAAAGTTTGATCGGATTGGATTTCCCCCAAATTACCACTTTTCCAGAACAACTCCTGTCAGATGAAGTTAAATCACGTTTTAACCATTTTGTGTTTCTAGGGGGTTCTGCTTCCTAGCATGGATGGGGCCCTTGGAAGCATTTGGCTGCCCAGCTTGCAGGGACCCAGCTGAAGTAGTAGCCGCCCGCGCCCCCCCCCCCCCCCCGCCTCCCTCGCAAACACGGCATCATTGCATCTCAGCCTTGACTTGGTGTTCTGGGCTTAGCTGTCTTGGTACAAATGGAATAGTACGACCCGTTTTCAGGTTTCTGAGTAAAATCTAATCACAGAATTCTACATCGTGTTAGTCCGCAGAGTGGCAGAGCGAGAAAGAACTACGGGAGGTGAGCTTGCTTAGCCTTTGCTCTTCTTTGCTCAGCCAGAGGTGAGAAGACTCTGTCTTGGCTGGATCGCTCTGGTTCCCGTTTTTCTGTTGAAGTCCAGAGAAAAGTGCCTGTCTGGTGGGCTTCTTTCCCATTCAGAGCAGAGAACCCTCCGATTTTAAGGATCCGTCTAGATGAAGAGTCATGAGAGGAGCTCAGTGAAATAAACTACATTCTAAAGGGTAATGAGAACTCGGAAGCCTAAGTGGATGGACAGCAGGATATAGCAGCGTAATTAACAAATTCTCCTCTTATGACTTGGTGGCTCTTGGACAGGCTCTTAGTTCCGAGTCACTTTTAGGATTCAGTTTTTTGTTGTAAAGCAGGAAGCTGTGGAACTAGTGAAAAATAAGCTTTTCTGAAGGCATGTTGTGTCGCTTTCACACACAATGCTTGGGGCATGGTGGGCGCGCCCAAGGTGTTGACTGCATCAGGAAACTGGAAGGAACTGGGAGCCCTGACAACCCCCCCCCTTCTCTGGGCCTTTTGTGGGTGGCTTTCTCCCCGTTCCCTCTTCTCTCCTCCTTCTGCCTTTCTTTTCTTTCTTTCCTTTTTTTTTTTTTTAAGATTTTATTTATTTATTTGACAGACAGAGATCACAAGTAGGCAAAGAGGCAGGCAGAGAGAGAGGAAGGGAAGCAGGCTCCCTGCTGAGCAGAGAGTCGGATGCGGGGCTCGATCCCAGGACCCTGGAGTCATGACCTGAGCCAAAGGCAGAGGATTTAACCCACTGAGCCACCCAGGCGCCCCGACTCCTTCTGCCTTTCTTTCTCTTCCTTCCTTCCCCTTTGTCCTTCTCTCTGTAGACCCTGAAATGGCCATAATGTGAAACCACAGTATGTATCCTGTGAGTGATGTGTTTGTTGAATAAAATTTTATATTAAATATTCTTCTTTGACCAAATAGGCAAGCTCAGCATTTCCTATTTCTTCCAAAGAAATACAGCCCTCTTACACCCTTCTTATTAAGAGAGTAGTATGTACTTACTAAAAAATATATTAGAAAATGTGAAAGATAATAACAAAAATGATCATCACTGAAAGATCATTACTGTTAACAGCATACATTTTTTTTTAAAGATTTATTTATTTGACAAACAGAGATTACACAAGTAGGCAGAGAGTCAGGCAGAGAGGGGAGGGGAGAAGCAGGCTCCCCGCTAAGCAGAGAGCCCGATGCGGGACTCGATCCCAGGACCCTGGGATCATGACCCGAGCCGAAGGCAGCGGCTTAACCCACTGAGCCACCCAGGCGCCCCAACAGCATACATTTTAAGAAAATTCTGTAGTTTCTTAACACATATAAATAGATACTATATATAAATGTTTATTAATGTATATAGACATAAAACAAAAATTGGGTCTTTATTGTAACTGGCTTTTCCTTTTGACTGTATTTTGTCATTAATGGCAATATCATTTTAATGGTTATATAATATTCCATCTGGTAAATTTGCTCTAATAATAGCCATCGTTTATTGCACACATATATGCCAGGCCCTACCTTAAGTGCTTTACATACGTTACCTCCTACAGTCAATGTCACCTTTACAATAGTCCTGTACAGGGCGCCTGGGTGGCTCAGTGGGTTAAAGCCTCTGCCTTCAGCTCGGGTCATGACCCCAGGGTCCTGGGATCGAGCCCCGTATCCGGCTCTCTGCTCAGCGGGGAGCCTGCTTCCCTTCCTCTCTCTCTCTGCCTGCCTCTCTGCCTACTTGTGATCTCTGTCTGTCAAATAAATAAATAAAATCTTTTTTAAAAAAAAATAGTCCTGTACAGTAACAGATGTTGTTTCCATTTTATTAAGCCAGTTCCCTACTGGATATTCAGATGATTCCTGTTTCCAGTTTGTCTACTGTTACAGATGATACTGTGATGAACAGCCTTGTGGTTAACACATCCATGATGATTCGCTTAGGATGAATTCCTGGAAATGGGATTATTAAGGCAAGGAGAGGTGCCCGTTTTTACGACTTGGTGGTATATATTGCAAAATAGTCATCCACAGACACTCTTACCAGCTGTGCACAAAAGCACCCATCTCCCCAACCCTTTCCAATGCTAAATAATACCCTTGCTGGTTTGCTGGGTGGGAAATGCTTTCTTACTGTGTTCATTGACATTTAAGTCATTGCTAAGTGAGATCGGACGTTCTGTCCTGCGCTTACTGAGTATCCGTGTATTTTCCTTCTTTCCACCTGTGCCTTTTTCGTGTTCACCTTGCCATTGCAGTGTTTGGCTTTTTGTTTTGTTTTGTCTTTAATACCTCTTTATATATATTTACATATGCTGGACCTTGTTCCACACCAATATTAAGGTACCTGGTTTGTCATCTGCCTTTTCATATTGCTCATAATACATTGGGTAAGTGGCCGGCTGGTGGGATTGGGCATACCTGGATCTCTCATTCACTAGGGCCTCTTTGGGTCTGTGGTCCCTTGGCGTTACAGAAGGATGACAGGAGTACCTGGGAAAATACAAAGAGAAGGGTTAGCCCTGAAGAAGAAGAAAAGAGAGCTCTTTTGAGGCTGGAAGTAACCACCTTTAGGTATTTTTGTTTGGGATGAAGGCCATTGCAGGAACTGCCCTTGATGGGGCTGTTTCTTTGCAGTCAAGGAGAAGTGAGGCAGACCCTGTCTAGGGAGGCTGCCCAGCACTCAGCCAGGGTTTCCCAGGATGGTGTGGATGTGGGGTGAGTTCTGTGTAGAGTAATTGCTGATTCTCCTCGTACCGGGTACAGAGCTAAGTGCCTGGATGAATTCAGACCTGGTTTTTGCCCTAGAGGAGCTTCTGCTCCAGGGACAGGGACGGTGGTGGAAATAACCCTAACCATGATCACAGAAGCACTACAATGCATTGAGTGTCTGCTGTGTGCCAGACACGGCGCTGAGCGCTTTCCTTGTATTTTCAACTTCGCACAACCACCTATTATTGTGAGCTTTGTTTATCAGATGAGGAAACTAAGGCTCAGAGATTAAATAACTTGTCCAAGGCAGCCTGACTCCAGAACCACATACTTTAATGATTCTCACATAATTTGATGTAGCAAGTCATAAAATGGAGGGATATGAGGACTTCAGGAGGGCAGAAAGCACCATTCCAGAGCCTGGGTCTCAGCTTCCAGGATGAGGCAGTGCACTCAAGCAGATCAGGCTCAGAGGGATCGATCTGTGTTAAATCATCTTAATGGCGTATAGATGAAATTGCTGATTGATTAATTTACAGTGAAAAGGCTGAGTGGCAGATGGTTCAGAACTCTTATTTCTTTGGTCAGCATGTTCCTTGCCTGAATGAAAATCTATGTTAGAAGTTAATTATCATCAGAAGTTTGGAAGGGACAGGGCATTATAGCAAAGGAAAGTACTTGAGTGATGTTAGTGAGTACATCCATCCTCAAATCCAAGAAGCCATCCCTTGTGAGACAAACTTATTTTGTACACTGCTGAGGAAATGCTGCCAATAAACACAGCGTGCTGTCGAGTGTGAGGCAGATGTCTGTGTCAGAGATGTCCACATGCCAGGGAACGCATGTCTCAGAATCAACAAATACTGATTTATAAACATTAACTAAGAACTTATTAAATTTGGCTCTTGTAGTGAACAGGACCGAAACGTCCCCAGGTTCACAGGGCTCACAGTCAGGCTGGGTAGACACGCAAGGTTCTCTGAAGAGCCCAGAGCAAGTACATGAAACTAAATGAAGTTGGCTAGACTTTGGTGGGCGGGGGCGGCTGGGCAGGAAGTCTGATGACACCTGATCCTGGGGAGCAGTAAGCAGGTGCCAGGTCACCAAAATAACCCGTAAGCCACGTAAAAAAGGTCTGGACTTTAGTCTAAGGACAGTGGGAGGTTCTTGAATGGTTTTGAGCAGGTTGCAACCCGAGTCTGAAAGTTCACCCTGGCTGCAGGGTAGAGAGCAGGCCGGAAGGTGGAGAGCAAGCAAAGAGACGGCAACACCAGTCAGGTGGGTGGGGCAGCAATCTGGGGCATGGGGGTGATGGCGTGGACTTTGGTGATGGCAGCGGGTGCGGTGAAAGCGATACACACGATGGGGTCAGGTGAGCGTGGGGACCGATTGAATAAAGATGGTGTAGAAGGGAAGAATCAAGGGATAGTCCCAGATTTAGGTCTTGAATGCCGTTTGTCAAGGCAGAGAATGGTAATGGGGGGAGCAGGTTTGCCAAGTTAGGATAATGAATTTAATGTTGCACTTGCTAGTTTTGAGACCTCTATGGGACATTCACAGGGAAATACCCAGTAGGCAGTTTGCAAAATGGGTTTAAAGCTAAAGACTTTAGAGAGATTTCGGCTGCATGTATAGATACACAGATTCCTGATCACTGCTCAGAGATATTCCTACTAAGTAGACTGGGAGCCAGATCACTTGTTCCTTTGAACAGTGCAAAAGACAGCTAGGTAGCCAGCCAGATTCTTGTTCTTTCCTGTCTTCCTGTAGAGTCTCTGCCTTCATGTATAATGTTCATTCTTCAGACTCATTACAATCCTGCTTCTTATAGTCAGCTTAGCTTTATATGTGGCAACTAGGTCATGTCCTTAGGTGTACTGATGGTGATCGAGGTCCTTTTCTAGTTACCCGGATGGACTTAGCTTTAGTGTATCCTCCAGCCACCCTGTTACAAGCTCTTCCTTAAAGTGGGATGTTATGCAGGTGATGGATTGCAAATGTTACGTTTTTATTTTTCCTTATTTCAGCCTCGTTATAAGCTTACCTGGAGGTCTCGAGGAGACCTTAACATCACTCATTAGTACAATCAGGAGATGGGGCCAAATGAGTAGTGAGAGTTAGAGGTAAGTGGGATTGTAGGCTTACATCTGGAACAACAAGTGTGGAAAATTTGGTAGGACTTCAGGAAATGGATAAAAGATGACTAAGCCATAGAAAAAAATCCATTTTTAATTTGAACCCATGGATTTGTGGTAGGTGGGTTCTAATAGTTTTTGGCCTTTCTGTGGCAAATCATTATTAGCCTAGAAGACTACAAATGGAGCGATGGTTAGAGACATCCCGGATTTGATCCAGGCTGGAACACACAACAGAAAGTTAATGTCCATATATTTCAGCAAGCTTAGTAAATCCCGTTTGTGGACGCAGGGCCTGGTGTGCCGAGAGGTGGTTAGTGAGTCAAGTGAGAGTGTTTGCTCCAATTAGGCTAATTCAGAGAGTGAGTCCTTTGACTCGGTTTCCATATAGCTATTGGGACTAAAGAGTACTAGCCCTGGAGAGCCCGGGGCGGGGGTAGGTGGGGAGTTGAGAGGTTGTCAAACAGGTATGCTTTTAAAGCAGTGTATTATCCAAGTAAAGTGTGTTTATTTGAGAGAAACAGAACGTGCACGTAAGCCTAAAAAAGTTTTTAGAACATCAGCCATCATCCCATTGCCTGGAGAGAATCATTGACATTTGTTGTAGTTCTTTCCATGTTTTTTTCTATACCTATTTTTTTTAAAGATTTTATTTATTTATTTGACAGAGAGAGAGATCACAAGCAGGCAGAGAGGCAGGCAGAGAGAGAAGAGGAAGCAGACTCCCTGCTGAGCAGAGAGCCTGATGCCTGAGATCATGACCTGAGCCGAAGGCAGAGGCTTTAACCCACTGAGCCACCCAGGCGCCCCTCTATACCTATTTTTAACTTAAAAGTGGATAATAGTATGTGTGCATTTTCATAACTTGCTCATTTTATTTAATAGATTATAAGCTTAATAGATTGTGGATTTTCATGTTAGTAATTAAATTTCTGTACCTTCGTAATACTGTTTTTAATGGCGCTTTCCATCAGATGGGTATGCCATATTGACTTACTTCTGTTTAACCAGAGATTTGTTGAAGTTTTTTTTTTAAGACTTTATTTATTTCTTTGACAGAGATCACAAGTAGGCAGAGAGGCAGGCAGAGAGAGAGAGAGGGGAGGAAGCAGGCTTCCTGCTGAGCAGAGAGCCCAATGCAGAGTTCAATCCCAGGACCTTGGGATCATGACCTGAGCTGAAGGCAGAGGCTTTAACCCACTGAGCCACCCAGGCACCCCAAGATTTGAAGTTTTTAGGTAATTGGAAGAAACAGATTAAAAAGATGGAAAACCAGGTGGGCTCTGAAGTTATCTAGGAAGTTGCGTATGAATCACAGTGAAGAGCCTAGCAGTGGTAGTGATTGAATAAAGAAAAGAGAACAGGAGCACCTGGGTGGCTCAGTGGGTTAAGCCTCTGCCTTCGGCTCAGGTCATGATCTCAGGGTCCTGGGATGGAGCCCCGCATCGGGCTCTCTGCTCAGCGGGGACCTGCTTCCTTCTCTCTCTCTGCCTGCTTCTCTGCCTACTTGTGATCTCTATCAAGTAAATTAAAAAAAATTAAAAAAAAAAAAAGAACAGAAATATGTCAAGAACTAGTATTGGTGATTACAGATGAGACTGATCCCTCCTGACTGCACAGTCCAGTCTCTTGAGGAAGTGAGGAAAATTCTGGCTTTCAGAGAAGGAGGGCAGCAGGAGCTGTCAGTTTCCAAAGGCAGAGAGAATAGGGACTACGATATGGGTGAATAGATCTTCTCTTCTTGCGTACAGTGTGTACGGAGGGGTCCCTGAGTGGAGAACAGTAGGGATCTTATTTTCCCTCGTGCATGCAGGGCGCCCAAAGCATCAAGGTGTGAAGCGCCGTGTTTGATGTTCCAGAAGCACACTCAGGATGGAACCAGACAGCAGTTTGAAATCCTAGCTCTCCTCCAGCTGTAGAACTCGGGCACGTTCCTTAATTTCCTATCAGTAAAATAGAGGTGGGAACAGCGGCCTCATACGGGCTGTCACTGTGAGAATCACCAGAATTCACAGCTGGAAAGTGGGCAGAAGGGTACCAGGCACACAGGAAGCCTCCCCACATGGCAGCTGTTACTGTGCAGAGTAGAGCGAGGGTACGGTCGGAAGGACAGGGAGCCTCAGCCCTGGTGAGGACAGCCTCTTGCAGCAGGAGCTATGGTAAAAGCAGAAGCGCCGTGCACTGAGAATTGACAAAGGAATTAATCAGTACAGGCGTGTCGTCCCTGACACACATGTATGCAGGTGCTCACCGCAGCATTCCATATGAAGTTCATGTTCAAAAACTGTCTCGTTTCCCACTGTGGCCTGGGTAGAGAAGCAGGCCGACCATGGAACCATGTCGCGGTCCAAAGAAAAGTTAGGAGCCCTAAAAATGGAGCCCTTATTTCCTCCCTCAGTGCCTTTAGAATTCTGGAATTTCGTTTCCTTTGTGGCTCCTCGGCCCCCTACTTCTCAGCCAGGGCCAGCAGCCCCCTCCTCGCCCTCCCCACACCCGTGGACATTTGGGCGTGGTATGGGGACAGTTTATGTTGCCAGAATCTCTTGGGGGCAGTTAGTAGGCTGGCACCTGGAGCACCCGGTGCTCTTCAGATGGGCCAGCTAGTCCCACAGAATGGAGGACTTGTCTGCAGAAATGCCCGCAGGCTCTCCCACGGGGACGTGGAAGGCCTGGTGGCAGGTGAGGCGTCCGGCACGTCCAAGTCCAACACCAGAAAGTATGCCACAGGCTAAGGCTTACGTGCAAGTAGACTTGTTTGCTCCACAGAACATTTCTAGCAGTCCTTCTTTTGTTTGGAATTCAGAAACGGCTAACAGGTGGACTTTGCCTAAGTTTCAGAGGCCGAGACAGGTCCTCGGTCTTAGCCACCTTGAGCGCCGGAAGGTGATTGGAAGGGTTCTTCATGTAGGATGTGAAGGATCACTACCTAGATGCCTCTTTATTTTTTGTTGTTGTTGTTGTTGTTGTTGTTAAACTGTGCCCCAATAGTAGGTTGTATGTGAGTTTTACTCCTATCTGCTCTTACTGTTAATTCCCAACTTCCGGAAATTCCTTGGGGACTATAACATGGTGTAAGGGAGAGGAGTGCTAATCTCCCCATAACGCGAGCGCCTAATTACCACCCACTATGTTAATCCTTTTTGTGTGTCTGTGTTCATCTCAGGAGAGAAACCCTTTATCTGTGAAATCTGTGGCAAAAGCTTCACCAGCCGCCCCAACATGAAGAGGCACCGCCGAACTCACACAGGCGAGAAGCCCTATCCGTGCGACGTGTGTGGCCAGCGGTTCCGCTTCTCCAACATGCTTAAGGCCCACAAGGAGAAGTGCTTTCGGGTGACCAGCCCTGTGAACGTGCCGCCTGCTGTCCAGATCCCACTCACGACGTCCCCGGCCACCCCAGTTCCGTCTGTGGTGAACACCCCCGCCACCCCCACCCCTCCGATCACTATGACTCCCGTGAGCACTCTCCCCCCGCGGCCCATCCCCCACCCCTTCTCGCACCTCCACATCCACCCCCACCCCCACCACCCACACCACCTCCCCATCCCTCCGGTCCCCCACCTGCCCCCGCCTCCAGCTCTCTTTAAGAGCGAGCCCTTAAATCACAGAGGCCAGGGTGAGGACAACTTCCTGCGGCACCTGGCCGAGAAGAACAGCTCAGCGCAGCATCACTAACGCCCTTCTCCCCGCGTGCGCTGTCCGCGAGCCGAGCGCCCGCGTGAGGTCCGGTCCGCGGAGACGGGGCTGGCGAGCTCTTCCGTAGCTGTCAGGCCCCGCCTCCGCCGAGAGCCGCTCGACGGAGCCGCCGCGCCCCAGCGCCTGAACGCCAAGACCACCTTGAGCTCGCGGAGCGAACCGTCATCCAAACCAGGGGAACCACCGAACTAAAGGCCACTTTGCTGGCATTTTCTGGTGACTTTTATAAATTTCAAATACTCAAACTTGTGGAATTTTATAATTTCCTATCAGCTGATGAGGTATGCCTGCTTTTATATCCCGGACTTCTCCTCAAAGAGGGGACAGGCCTGGTTTCCTTTGTACTAATCGGGAAGGCTGTGAGATTAACCCAGAGCATTAATTGTATCACTGTGTATCCGAACAAATTCTTTTCAGCTTTTGGTGCTGGCTTCACCACGGAGCCGGCCGTGTTTCCCAGTCTATCCAGCATTAGAGAGAAAGACGGGAAGTTTCTTCTTTGTGTAGCTCTCCTAACGCACTCTTTATTTTACTACAGAAATTATTTTAGAGTTTTTGTATAGACTTCTTTAGTGGTCTGTTTCTAAAATGAAATGTATTTCAATAAGCGGTGTAATTTTTTCAGTGTAGCTGGGCCTATGTTGTAAAATAGAAAAAAAAATTTTTATAATCAGCAAAATGTGATTCTTAAAGATGCTTATAACTTCTATAGTTCAAAGTTATCCTTACATCCGTACAACTCAAAGGTGCTTCAGAGACTAGCTGTATCCGAGAGGGTCTCCAGACACCAGGTTTCTGCCCTAGGACGTTCTGCTTTCAGAACTCGCATCAGCCCTTGCTGGCTCTTCCCATCTCCCCCCACACTCACGCGTCAGTGCGGTAGGCTCGCTGACGTGCCCCTTCCCGTCCTCCGCGTTTCACTTGGGGTCACCACGTTAAAGGGAACGAGTTGCAGGGAGTCGCCTCTTTCCCCAGGGAAGTCACCTAAAGCTTTTGCCGGTTTTAAAAAGTCAAGCTGTTCCCCGTCAGGAGGAGGAAGAAGCAGTGGGGGTTGTGTGTCCTGAGTCCTGTCTGTTTCTCACTGTCCCCAGGGCTTGCCCGTGTTCCACCTGTGGCGACGACGAATGGAAGTCTCATGACACACTGCTCGTTTTGAGGTTGCTGTGTTTTTCTAGAATTGTTGTGACAAGATAAAAATAGTACACTAAAATCACAAACGTGATGTTGCTGACAGGAGCCGAGAAGTTGGGATGAGAACAAATTGACTGAGTTTTCAAATGTCTCTTCACCGGCTATATCCACAACTTTGAGCTGTTCTCTCACAGTTTAGATTGTAGCGAGGGAAAGAAAACTCCTGCGTTTTGCTGCCCTGTTCTCTGCAGATAATTATGTGACAGCAGTGTCCACAGGTGGTGAGAGCAGCGTCTCTAACGCCTGTAAGACAGGTTACTTTTCCAGGTTTGGGAAGCTCTGGAAGAACACAATTGATCAGGAGCTTATACAGGACAGGCTGAAGAGAAGGGCTAACCTATTGCTCGTCTTTAACTGATCCGGTTTCTCTAGACTCAGTCAGGATAGCTGAAAATTGTGTTTTTTGGTTTTGGGTTTTTTTTTTTTTAAATCTCAGAGAACTAAGTTCCAAAGCTAGGTCTGCTTTCTTTATCTCTCTCTCTCTCTCTCTCCCTCTGTGTTTTTAATCTGGACATTTCTTCATTTTTCTTTCCTCAGGTGCTTAGATCATTGCCTAAATCAGAACCGTGGCTTTTATTTATTTTTAATATTAAATGTGCAGATATGCCTCAAGCACTTTTCTGGCTGATTAGCTCTGTGGTAGGAAAAAATGGAACTCTCAAGTGAGGTCAAGTCCCTATTTTGTAAATACCATATTCGCTACTAGGTTTTTTGTTTAAAATGTCCTCACTTTTTCCTTCTGATTATTGCCTTTCGTCTTCCATGATGAGCATAGGAAAATTTTGGAATGAGGCAGAAAAGTATCCCAAGACCTACTTTTCTTCCTGTTTGTGGGTGTAATTTCTAAAGAATGTTATTTTAAATCTTTGTATATGGTTTTTGGACACCCAGGTACCCAAACCAGTAAGGAAGTTAATTTCTTGTTTGTGACCGTTATAAAGTGGTTGCCTCCCCTTTACTCCACACTCTCCTTCCCACTCCATTGACAGGTTTGTGGATGGATCTACACCTTCATGTAGACATGTCATTACTTAATGGCCAAGCCTGTGATATTAAGATGGGTTTTTTAAAGGTGTTAATTGGTTACAGTACCTTATTTTGTTCTACATACATTTACCATTTTGGGCAGCAGTTCTGAATTCTAGACTTGAGACCATTGAATCAACCATTTTATGAAGTGTACTATCATTATACACTGGAAAATTCAGGTAGTCATATTTGATTTTTTCATCCAAGTGAATATAGCCATAAGAAAATGCCTACTACATAGGAAAACCAGTATTAAGCAAATAATCACCACCACCCTTAACAGAAGCAAAAAAAAGTCAAAAAAAAATTTTTTAATCAGCATTGTCACATAATTTCACAGTGAAATGTATTGTGGAATGATGTGGAAGCTTCTAATTTTTTTTTTTTTTTTACTCTATAGATAAGTATACCTTCCTTGACCTGGGGTTTGTGGTCTTCAGGAACACTGCTCAGAACATAATGACTCCTCACCAGTGTCATATCACATATAATTAATGAAATGCATTAAGAATATTTGCAACATTCATGCTTCTGAACACAAGAACTGCAGGATTAAGCCTTAAACATATATGTGCATCAGGTTGAACGTGCTTAAGACTCAAACTCAGGGTTGGAAATTTGATTGGGGTCCTTCACTAAGATGAGAGTTGCATTTTGTGGTGTGTTCCCACTGACAGAGAGCACAGCTCCCTGTGACTGGAGAACTTCATGCCTGCTTGCTATCTGTTCATGAAAAAAAGAACCATGGAGGGGTTTGAGTTCCCAGCCCTTACCTGTCCTTCGTCTTTTAAAGACAAACCAAGGCCACATTTCAGCGTTATATCGATATCCAATTGAGGCTGTTTTCTCATTATTTAATTTTACTGTCTTCAAAGGCTTCTATCATTGGTAGGGTTAAGGCTTACTGGAGGAAAATTCCCCAAGGACTTTCTTGAGTTGACATTGCTTTTTTTTTTTTTTTTCCCTTGTTCTATTCTTTTCTCATAGATTTAGCATTCAAATATAAACTCTCCCTTAGCCTTAACAAAAGGCTTGCTGCTTTCTCAAATTGAGTCGGGTAGGCTCATCCTGAGTTAGATGTTTTAAATTGGAATGAAAAAAAATAAGATGAGCAGTTTAAAGGCATGTGGCTTCATTTCCATGTATATTTGTGATTTGATTCTTATTTTTTAGCAAGCAGGGAGTCTCCACATA
Source organism: Taxidea taxus jeffersonii (assembly GCA_003697995.1). Classification (NCBI taxonomy): domain Eukaryota; kingdom Metazoa; phylum Chordata; class Mammalia; order Carnivora; family Mustelidae; genus Taxidea; species Taxidea taxus. The sequence goes on along the minus strand of ML112011.1, from coordinate 12,094 downwards.
AGACTTTATGGGAGTTCCGAGAAATCTTTGCAAATCAGTTATGTATACTTCCACAGTCTACCATTTACGTGAATTGGTCTAAATTAATGACTGAGCATGACATTACCGTGGTTGTACGATCTTTTTAAAAACTACCTTTGTTGGAAGTACCTTTTCATTGTGGTTAGAAGGCTCTCTATAATTTGATTGTCCCTAGGAAACTAACTGAAGGCAAAGCACGCTGAAGAGATGCTTGTCGACTTAGAATTTTCTAGTTCTTGAAATTGTTTTCAGTTTTTCTGTTTGTCGAATGGGTATGTGTGTTTCTCTTTTACGTCACTGGAGGTTTTACATGTTGAGAAGATCAGGCAGAAATAGAAATCCATTGCCGATGGCATTTATTTTCCCCATTCTAGATTTCAGTCAGTGAAACAGAATGGTAGGTGGGATTGTACTGTAAAAAGAAGAGGAAGAAGAAGGGAGAAAACAAAAGTTAGGGGAAACCCTTCCGTTTGAGCTACTGTATAGAAGATGTTGTATGACGTTGCTGAGCCACATGGTGAACATTTCCGTGCTGTTCTAGACAGTATGGGAAGTGGCTCCTGAAAAGGGGGATAAGTATCATTTGAGAATTTTAGCAACTAGTTTACCGTGACAAAAACCCGCTCTCTTGGAATCCTTCAGACGATAAAATTGAGCAAATAGATACCGGGTTTTCGTTTCTCTTTGCCTAAACCAAGATAGGAAATTTCCCAAAAGACCATTTCTTTTCAGGAACGAAAGGTCATTAGCCGCTGGAGACAGTGGCATTTTTATGCAATAAGAACAACCGATCTCCCCTGCTCCTGTCATCTGTAGCACGTGTACTCAATGACAATGGCCTTCCAGCCCTGGACACTACCTCGATAAAGCAAACCAGAGATCCTCCCCACACTTTCTATGGAAGCCATAAAGTTGCCATCAATGTGTCCACTTTCATAGTTCTCTACTTTTATACTCTCTAGACTTTTTATAGACTCTATGATCAGATCTTTTTGTCTTAGAGGATAGGTTTTGCAAGATTCAAAGGAAAAGCAAACTCCCTGGTTGTCCCAGCTTTGAAGCCCTAGCTTCAGTAAATTTGTCTAAAGAACCAGATAATGTGCCATTTATCCAATTCTTGATTTGAAGTCACAGCTGTTTTGCAGAGTGGCATATCCAGAAAACAGACTTCTCTTTCTTATTCCCTAAGCAGAAGCTATATTTGTTGTAAGAAACTACTTATAAAGTGGGTTTCTACTACCTTGTTACTCTATGTATTCCTCGATAATATATGTATTGTCACAACGTTCCTGGAGTTGTGTTTATTTCCTTGTGACAAATAAGTGAGTCCACACTTCCTCCCCCCCCCCCCCCACCCAACCACCCCAACCCCCCTGTTAGCTCACTGCAGCTCAGTCTTTCACTCTGTTCTTGAGTGCCTTCAAAAAGCCAGCATCCCGGAACATTCTTTCCCTGGTCTGAATCCTACCTCTGATTATTTCATTCTCCTGAGTATTGGAAGTCTCCCTTATTATTCCCGTTGGTTTGGCTCCACAAAGTAGCTAGACCCTTGGATATGAATTCTGGACCTATTCCTGTTCTGTTTCCCCATGTCACTTTTAAATTACATTTTACACTTTTGCTCCGACCTTATTTCTTGACCTATTCCATCGCTAATGATGATAGAGTTTATCCTTACTCCTCATTCTCTTTCCTTTCGCCAGAAATGAGATGCTCCTTTAAAATGAAAGGTCACTGAACACCTCTTTTGAACATCTTCTTCTCATGGTGGATCTCCCTGAATGCCTCCCCTTCCTGATGAAGGGACCCCAAATGCTGCTGTTGCCGTGCGCTGCTCCTGCATGCCCTCTCTCTTCCAGAAACATTTCGGAAGATTGTACCCATAATTCTAGTTGAGTCAGATGAATCTGAAATTGCTCTCTGGGTTGATCAGAAGTCTTTACTGGTTGTCGACCTGCCTCTCATCCGCTTGTCCCTCAGAAACTTCCAGTTACCTTCTTTTCTACCTGTTCTCATCTCATTAATTTTTAAAGTGTGATTGATACATAACATATGAAGGATGTAATAAAAAGGGGGTTGCAGTGCATGTTCTCCGTGTGATAGGAACACCTCGATAAACCGTTGTAGCACTTGGCTCATCTTTCACAGTCAGAACTGACGTGTGTGTTGTTGTGCGGGTTCCTTGCTCCTGTTCAGTTCTCCTCCAAAACTGAAAACAAATAGAACTATTTAAAATGAGGAAATTGGGTTGCATTTTATTTTCTTCATGTGAATGAAAGCTTTTAAGTTGAGTATTTGGGTCTTAGTCAATAATTGTTCCTTTCTGACCCAAAATGCCATGTCCCTTCTTCTTAACGTTAATAATACTAATACTCAGGTTTTCAAGACTGATAGCCACACAAAGTGGGAGTCCATGAAGGCAGCTGTTAATAAATTCCTAACCCTTTTTGCCTGGCGACAGTACGTTAATCGGTGAGATAGTGCAGAATTGTGAGAATTGGTTATGCTTGATGAACAATAACGTCTGAAGGCCTCCCTGCCCATTTGGAATTGAAAGGCCAGTCTACAGAATACAAAAAAAGCAGACTACAGAAATAAGTAACAAGAGTTTCATGGTTTAAATCCTTTCCACTTTCCTTTGCCTTGATGGTCCCCATTATTGACCTAGAAGTTTGCCTCTTTTCTTGGAACTGGCTCCCTAAAGTAACCACTTTGAAACGTGTGGCCTCTCCCTGAAGTCACAGGCAGTTCAGCAGGTTGGGGAGAGGCATGGCGGCCTCACATTCGGGGGAGCCACATCCCTGAGACAGACTGTTGCTTGCTCCATGTCTTCTAGGATCGGGTGTGCTTGGTGTGTGTATCAAAGGGCCCTGAGACGTGTCCTCTACACTTTCTAGTTCCATGTTCCTTTCACACTATCTGAGCTTCTCTGGTGAGATATCAGGGATGTTACAGACTACTTAACAATTTTGGGGACATGTAGGAAATGGGAACGGGGCAAGAAGGGGCGGAAGCCACATTTTGCTTCACTTCAGAAGGAAATTTAATCCTCGCATTTGCTGGTTTGGGTCAGCCAGAGAGCCTCTCTCTGACTCGGATGTGCCAAAGAGCCCAGTTGTTTCTGAATCTCCTGCCCACCCTGAGTGAACCCGGCATCCTCCCTGCCTGTCCTTCACAGGTGAGCAGGGACCGTGTGACCAGAAGGGCAGAAACGTCATGTCACATCACATCCTGCAGAGGATTCAAGGCTGCACTTAACTGCATTTGAAAGTTGGGAAATATTTTACTCTCTTAGAATCTCTTAACACTCCTGGAAATCCCCTTTCTGTGCGTGATGACCCAACTTGTTAGGTTTTTCCTAAAAGGAAAAAGAAAGCGACTGTGGCATGATTGAGGTGTTTACTCCTAAAGATGTATCCCAAAGGATAGATGTGCAGCCTCTGAAAATCGGATGAATGCCTCTCCATCTTCCATCGGGTCTCAGTCCGCATTTTATTCCTGTCTTGACAGGGGCGGTGTGATTCTCTTCCATTCGCAGTACTGGCTCTGTCCACAAGAGAGCAGCAAAGTCGTTTAGCCTCTTTATTCTCAAACTTAACAAAGATCCCGCTTTTAAGTCGAATATCCTCTCTGGGCTTTAGGCTTCGTTTTTAAGACATTTTCTTTATTGCTAAGTCTAGTAGTTGCTCAGCCTTCAGGATGGAAACAAAGACAGGAGAGTGGGTCACAGGTCCTTGTGGGTCAGGCATCTTAATGAGCTGCTTTCAACAACGGTGCCCTGAGATGGAAAGCTTGGGACCCTCCCTTGGGGGCTGGGTTGCACAGAAGGAAGGCAGCCCTGCTTGCTTCCTTCTCACACACCCCACCAGCAGCGTGGGATGACCACATCTCAGAGAGGGACAAGCAGCAGGGCTGACTCCAGAGTAGGAAAGAAGAAATGCTTCTCCCCTCCACTCCAGGGCAGGTCTGGTAGGCCAGGGAGCAAGTCCTTGGAGGTCAGACCCTGCATCCTGACCCGTGGGAGGTTCCCCAGCTCCAGCTGCTTCTCCAGGTTGGAATTCAGTGTGCAGTTCCCTCTCTGTCTGGGACTTGTCCTGCAGCTCCTGACCCTCATGGGCACTCTGACCACGAGGTTTGCTGTACTCCCGGCAACATCTTCCTCACGGTGAGCCTGCTGGTCCTAACTGAGGGCAAACCCCCGATTGTCACTGTTTACCCTGTAGAGGCAGGAGCATCGGCACCCGGAATGGGCTTCTTTACCGGATCCCTGCCTGGCTCCTTCCCCACCACCCCAGCCCCAGCCAAGTCTGACCCACTCCCACACGTGACAAAAAGCAAATCCGAAGCTGTGATTGGTTGAGGGAACAGGCGGCCAGGTGTGTAACTTGTTGGTTTTTCTTTTTGTTCTCCCCAACAGTACTGAAATCACTTGCACTTTTCCTCATTTCTTAAAGGAAAGAAAATCCCGTTTGCTTGCCAGGAATTGTTTAGCGTTAGGTTTACAAAGCTCGTTGTTGAATGTTGAACATTTGTCCAAAGGAGTTTGACAAAAACAGAAGCTGCTCGGTCCCTGTTCCGCCTGCTAGGTCCCAAGGATTCAGGCCACGCGGCTGGGGTACTTGTGTCAAGTCCAGAAGGGGGCAGCGTCCCTCTCCTACCTCTGTGAAGACGCAATTGAAGGTCAAGTTGGACGCTCACGTAGGGCAGGTACCTCTCTTGCTCCAAAGTGTAGAGGAGTCTTTCAGTTGGGGAGGTGACAGGTAGGTAAGACAGGATCTCTTCAGATGGGGAAGATACTGGGGAGAGGAGAGCTCTTGGCCCCAGGGAGCTGCAGCGAGGCAGAACCAAGCTCCACCCCGCCACCCTGCCACCCCCCCATCTCCCAGCTAGCCTCGCTTCCCTGAGTCATCTCTTCCAGCATCCTGTCAGGTCCCTCAACGTACTGACTAACCCTCTCCCCCCACCATGTTAACTATACAATTATTATTTTTTTAGCAATTGAAATGCACTTTTTTTTATTTCAACTCAATCATGATTTTAAGTATAAAAAATTTATAGACTGTTAAAACTACTTTTTTGTGTATTTTTAACCACTCGATGTAGCATTGTCTATTTTATTCTTGTGAGACTCTGGTACAAGGTGTGCCACTTCATGATTATTTCCGACATGCTGGGCCTTTGGATGTGTACGGTAACAAAACTTAATGCTAATGTTCAAAGTAAAAAAAAAAAAAAGTAGCCATATCGGTTGTGTGTCTTTCCTCCTTTCTTCCTCACCCTCTGTCAGCAGCGTTTTGAGGTCTCCTTGCTCAGTGACTTGTCCTTTTTTTTTTTTGCATGGTGAACAGTCCTGATCTGCTATCATCTGTGGCCTTTGGCCCCGCTGAGCTCACAAAACCGACGGCTTCCATCTGAAGGCAGACCCGTTTGCAGGGCCACTGGCCAGAGTTAGCAGGAAGGGTTCTCGTCGGCTGGGGCCACTGGGCTCCGTGGTGGTGGGTTTCAGCAATGCCAGTCTGGGCAGCTGAGCGGTGATCTGAACATATCCAAGAAAACAGTGTTTGAGAAAAAGATCATGACTGAAGAACAGGAAGCCTGGATGGAAGTAGCTTAGCAGAGAACCTTCAGTGAAAATTGAGGATTCCTGGGTGGCTCCGTTGGTTAAGTTTCTGCCTACAGCTCAGGTCATGATCCCAGGCTCTTGGGATGAGTCCCACATCGGGCGCCTTGCTCAGCTCAGCGGGGAGTCTGCTTCTCTCTCTGCCTCTGCCTGCTTCTGCTCTCTCTTTCTCTCTGACAAAAAAAAAAAAAAAGGGGCACCTGGGTGGCTCAGTGGGTTAAAGCTTCTGCCTTTGGCTCAGGTCATGATCCTAGGGTCCTGGGATCGAGCCTTGCATCCGGCTCTCTGCTCAGCAGGGAGCCTGTGTCTTCCTCTCTCTCTGCCTACTTGTGATCTCTCTGTCAAATAAATAAATAATCTTAAAAAGAAAGAAAGAAAGTAAAGCAAGGATCATAAGATATGGCCCTGGGGCCCCTGGGACCGAGGCTTCTCTTCCTACACCCACCCCTGTTCACTCCCTCATTTTTTCAGCCCATGAATGTTTGAATGTTTGTTGAGTGCCTAGTATGCACTGGGCACTGATGTGGCCAAGACCCTTGGAAACTCAATAAGAAACAAATAATGCGCTGATACAATGTCAGGTGGTGAGATGCTGGGCGAGGCTAGCCCTGGGAGCTATTGCCATGGCCTGAAGCCATTCCAGCTTGGGATCCACCCTGTTTTGTTCTGGCTGAGGATTCCAGCCAGGGAGTGAAGATGTGGGGAAGCACTCTTACTGCTCAAGTTCCCTTTGTTTAAACCTTCTTAGAATGGAACAGAAAGGTCCAAATCACGAATACCACTCTTACTTTTTATCATCTTATAATGTGGACTAGTGAGGTTAACACACTCCCCCCCCCCATATAGACTAGATACACACACACACACACACCCCAGGTAGATGCTTAATCTGTGACTTTGAAACTTTGTGACCCACAGTAAGAAATGTATCTTCTCATTACTCAGCTAATCCATATGCAGATCTATAAGCTTATTTATATAAATGAATTAAAAATTCAAGGCAGGGGCACCTGGGTGGCTCAGTGGGTTAAAACCTCTGCCTTCGGCTCAGGTCATGATTCCAGGATCCTGGGATCGATCCCTGAATCAGGCTCTCTGCTCAGCAGGGATCCTGCTTCCTCCTCTCTCTCTGCCTGCTTCTCTGCCTACTTGTGATCTCTGTCTGTCAAATAAATAAAATCTTTTAAAAAAATTTTTTTTTAAATTCAAGGCAAATATCTTTCCTAAGTCCTACCTGCAGTTTGAAGAATCCTGTTCTAAGGCAGTGTGTATGTGTATTATTTTATTCCAACAGGCAGCCTGTATTCACTTTCATATAGAATCTGTTGTTGTAAAGATTTTATTTTTAAGATTTTATTTATTTATTTGACAGAGATCACAAGTAGGCAGAGAGGGAGAGAGAGAGGAGGAAGCAGGCTCCCCACTGAGCGGAGAGCCCGATGTGGGGCTGGATCCCAGGACCCTGAGATCATGACCTGAGCTGAAGGCAGAGGCTTTAACCCACTGAGCCACCCAGGCGCCCCTAGGATCTGTTGTAACTGGAACATCCAACATCTTAAGTCTGACGGGTTTCTGAGTCCCAGCTCTGAAGCCTCCTACAGCTTAGCCCACTGCTCATTCCAGCACCCTGCAGTGGACACAGTTCAAATCGCAGGCACAATGCAGTCCTTTCTCTTGGAGCTTGTGACTCACTACCGGAATCAGGGTAACTAGGACCACGGTTGACCCTTGAACAGCATGGGGGTTGTGGGTGCTGACCCCCCTGTGCAGTCACAAATCTGTGTATAACTTTGGACTCCGCCCCCCACCCCCACCCTCACCAGACTTAACTATTAACAGCCTTCTGTGGACAGGAAGGCGGACCGATACCAGTCAATTCACACATATTTTATATACTCTATTTTTACAATAAAATAAGCTAGAGAAAAAAAAATGTTATTAAGAAAACCAGAAGGGGGGTACCTGGATGGTTCAGTGGGTTAAAGCCTCTGCCTTCGGCTCAGGTCATGATCTCAGGGTCCTGGGATCAAGCCCGGCGTCGGGCTCTCTGCTCAGCAGGGAACCTGCTTCCCTTCCTCTCTCTGCCTGCCTCTCTGCCTACTTGTGTTCTGTCTGTCAAATGAATAAATAAAATCTTAAAAAAAAAAAAAAAAGAAAAGAAAACCAGAAGGAAGAGAAAATACCTTTACGGTACTGTGCTCTTTCCCCCAAATCCACATTATGTGTGGACCCTCGAAGTTCAAACCCACATGGGGCAAGGGTCAACTGTACTTTAACGCGATTCAAACATGAACTCCCTTTCAAGGCCTTCCGTTGTAAATGGAATTAATAATGACCCTTGAAGAGTCTCACGCCCTAGTGTTCCCACCCTGTCATGGTGTGTCCCCCACCTTCCTCCCAGCAAGCTCCCAGTTAGTAGTGTGGCCATTCTCCACCCCACCCCCCGAATCTGGGCTTGTCTTTGGTTGCTTTGACTGGTAGAATGGCAAAAATGGGGTGCCAGGCCTGGAACCTATGCTTCAAGCTGTCTTGTACCTTCTGCCTTTATTTGCCTGGAACATGACTGCCAGTGAGACCAGAAGCCCAGGCTAGACCACTCAATGATGGTGTGGAGAGAGAGGTGCCAGCTGTCCTTGCCGAGGCACCAGACACGTGGGTGAGGACGTTGCAGAGCCTTCAGTCAAATGTGCGCTTAGGAGCCCAGGTGAGACCAGCAGAATAACTGCCCAGCCAATCCAAAGAATCACCAGAAGTAAATTATTATTGCAATAAACCACTAACACCTGGGATGGTTTGTTACACGGCAGTGGATAACTTGGAACAGCCTTTGGATTTAGGTCAAGCAGTTATTAAGAGCTTATAACTTTGCATAGTTCTTATGCAAGAAGCTTTACCTTTTCTGACCATATCTGAATAATGGTTATAGGTTCCTGCTCCCTCTATTTCCAGTCCATACTTACAGTAGCTGCCAACTGGAAGGGAAAGAGGGTCTCCTCACATCCACAACTGATTTTCAGAGATTCCCTCCAGCCAGGCCTCTGGCCTTCTCCTCTGTGTTCCCAGCCTTATTGCTGAACTTCCCGAGTTAAGCAGTGCCTGGCTGGAGAGCCCTGACTGGTACCTCTCAGCCTCAGCCCCAGCACTGACAGCATGGTGACACCTTATCTAGCTTTAACTTCCTGCATCCTTCCGGAGATCCTTCCGGAGATGTTACTGAGGGAGACCTTGTAGTACAAGAGAACCATAGGCTTGTTCACAGGAAAATCTGGACTCAATCTTTGCTCTCCCACACAATAATCTATGTGGCTGTGAACAAGCTCTTTAACCATTCTGAGCCTGTTCCACATCTGCTAAAAGAGGATATTAATAGCAGCTCCCTCAAGGTCATGGTGAGGATTAAATGAAGCTATGCAGCTCAGCACAGTTTTTGGCAGGTTGTGCCTGTGACAGGCAGCTCCAAGATGGCCCCAGTGATCCCCACCTTCTGACATCCATGCCCTTGTGCGGTCCTCTCCCCTTCAGTTGGGCTGGATTCGGTGACTCGCTGCTACAGAATAGAATATGACCAAAGGGACAGATGTCACTTTCAAGATTAGTTGTGGAAGGACTGGGTGTGGCCTCTGTCGTTCCAATCACCAGCAGCTCTGTCATGAAAACACAGGCCGCCTAAGGAGGACGTGGCTGGGAACAGAAGCTTGCTAGCAACCACGTGAGTAAACTTGGAAGTGGTCTTCTGAGGCCTGCCAACAGCCACATGAGTGAGCTTGGAAGTGGGCTCGCTAGCCACAGCAGTCTTGAGAGGTGACTGTAGCCCAAGCCAGCAGCTTGATGACCTAATGAGAGACCCGGGCCAGAGATGCTCTTCTAAGCTGAGCTCAGAGTCGTGACCAATAGAAACCGTGGGATGATGAGTTGCTACTTTTTGCTCCTAAGTTTGGGAGTAATTTATGAAGGAGAGATAGACAATACGAAGTACAAATATTAGCTATTAGGAGGTACAGAAGACAATAATCATAGCAGATGCTGTGGGGCACCTCCAGATTCTCCCCCTTTAAGAAACAGTTCAATTTTCCGTCCAACTTGACCCCTGCCCAAGCCTACTTCACGGACGACTCTCCAGGTTTTGATTCTCAGCATTCAAGTCCGTTCCTAAGGAGCCTGATCGGACAGAGTTGGTGCCAGGATTGACGGGAAAGCAGAGCCTAAACTGGGACTTGGGACCCTTGCTGGGCAGCCGCTGCTGAAGACCCCATCACCAGGGGTAGGTGGAACTGACACACTTTCCCGCGAGAGTGGTGCAATTGTTCCAACTGTCACTAGTGGCGAGCTGGGAGAAGGGGTGCACTTGGTGTGGGGAGAGGGCGATACCACAGGCTTTCGGGAGGTTGGGGGGAGTGCTCGTTCTAAGGACAGTAGACTCTGAAGGCTACTGGTGAGTGTGCTCATGGAGCAGGGGAACATAATGGACAGCTGAGGTAACAGGAAAGTCAAGGTTGGCTTGTTTATATCCATTGTGATATTTGTTACACAGCAGTAAGAAGCAAAACAGATGTGGGTATTTGGAGTGCCATGACAAATATCTAAAAATACGGGACTGGCCCTGGAATCATGCTTCTAGAAAAAGCCTAGACCGCTCTGGACAGACGGTTAGTAAAAATACGCATGTTAAAGACACTGCCGGTCAGAAGAACAGGAGGAAAAGTCCGACCCTGAACTGCCTCAGAGAAAGGCTCAATCTCCATGAAACCTGGGCTCTTTTTTTTTTTTTTTAATCTTTGATAAAAGTGTGTAATAAAAAGCTTCATGGCAGGGGTACCTGGGTGGCTCAGCGGGTTAAACCTCTGTCTTCGGCTCACGTCATGATCTTGGGGTTCTGGGATCGAGCCCTGCATAGGGCTTTCTGTTCAGCTGGGACCCTGCTTCCCCCTCTCTCTCTGCCTGCTGCTCCTCTTACTTGTGATCTCTGTCTGTCAAATAAATGAATAAAATATTTTAAAAAAAAGCTTCGTGGCAAATGCAATTGCAGGATATAATTACAAAGAATTCTTATTTTGTCCAAACAACAGTAGATCTGTTCAGCAACTCCCTAGTCCCTGCCATGACTTCCTGTGATGACTGTGCATGAACTTGCCTCTTCCACCCCATGTGCTGAAGGATAACTTCACACCCAGCCAGAGGCAGTGGCTTCTGCTGCTGCCGGTGTTCTGTTGTGTGTTCTGTTGTGTCTTTAACTGAATTGTAGCTGACACACGGTTTATGTTGGTCTCGGGTGTGCAACACAGTGATTCCGCAAGTCTCCCTGCTGTGCTGTGCTCACCACGAATGTAGGTACACCTGCCCCCCACAGCGATGCTACTACAGTCCCGTGGACCGTGTTCCCGGGGCAGCACCCTGAAACCTGGCCGTTAGGACACTCATGGCGAGGGCTCAGGAGGAAGTGAGGATATATCATCAGAACTGAAGGAAGGGCAATTCTTTTTTTTTTTTTTAAGATTTTATTTATTTATTTGACAGAGATCACAAGTAGGCAGAGAAGCAGGTAGAGAGAGAGGAGGAAGCAGGCTCCCTGCTGAGCGGAGAGCCCAATGTGGGGCTCGATCCCAGGACCCTGGAATCTGATCCCAGGACCCAGGACCTGAGCCGAAGGCAGAGGCTTTAACCCACTGAGCCACCCAGGCACCCCAGGAAGGGCAATTCTTGTCCTGTAGCAGCAGAAAGCTTAGCGGGACTGTGTCTTGCGACTCTACAGAAAGCAGAACTTACAAGCAATAAACCTGAGTGTTTTCAATGAGATTTTCTAGACCAAGTCCAATTTCTTTCTGCTGCTTGTATTAAAGTGCAAGAGGAGAGAAAGAAACTAAGGGGAAAACTTAAAAAGGAGCCAGGACGTGACGATCTGGGAGATGCTCAGCCTATCCAGAACGCAGACCATAGGAACATTCAGAAGTGGCCGCCAAACATTGGCGAGGAGCAAAGTTCAGGTACGTGACTCTACAGCCTTTTGCTAAAACTTGAGAAGGACCTAAAGGCCAGTCACAGGAGAGCAAGGGTGGTATCAGCATACCAGGCTGCCGCAATGAAGGACTACAAACTGGGCGGCTTAGGTAATAAAAATGCATTGTTTCTGCCACAAAACCAAGATCGAAGTGTCCTCAGGGCTGGTTGCTTCCAAAGCTGAGCATCTGTCCCGGGCCTCTCTTCCAGCTTCTGGCAGGCTGCTGGCCATCTTTGACCTTCCTTGGCTTGTAGAAGCATCACCCATGTCTGGTCCATCTCTACGTGGAGCTCCCCTGTGTGTGTGTCCAACTTTCCCACTTTTATAAGGACACCAGGCATATTGGATTGAAAGTCCACCCTAGGGACGCCTGGGTGGCTCAGTTGGTTAAGCGGCTGCCTTCGGCTCAGGTCATGATCCCAGCGTCCTGGGATCGAGTCCCACATCGGGCTCCTTGC
>ML112010.1:21108-67067 GCA_003697995.1 Taxidea taxus jeffersonii | reverse complement strand
ACACACACACACACACACACACACACACACAAACACAATTTCCTTTTCCTTCTATATACAATATCATAGTACACATGTTGCTTCTTAAGTTTATGTTTTACATAACCAGTCAGCCCCATACTGGTGGAAATTTTAAAAATAGATTTTATTTATTTATTTGAGACAGAGAGAGAGCGAGGGTACCAACATGAGTGGGGGTGGGGAGAGGCAGAGGGAGAGGGAGAAGCAGGCTTCTTTGTCTTCTTTGTCTGTCTCTGTGTCTGCCTTTGACTCAGGTCATGATGTCAGGGTCGCTTGATTCTAGGACCCTGACATCATGATCTGAGCCAAAGGCAGAAACCTAACTAAGTCACCCAGGTGCTCCTATTGAAAGAACTTTTTAAAAGTTATTTTTGTTTATAACTATTTATTTTTATTTTTATGTGTTTCTCATAAATATTTATTATTGTCAAGCTATCTGCTGCTGTGTAACAAACCACTTCAAAGTTAGTGAACTTAAACAACCATGCTGTTATGGGAACTGACTCCGGACAGGAATGTGGACAGGACAGGGATGGCTTTCTACGCTCCATTAACACCTGACAAGTGTCAGATGACTGGGGCAACCACAACAACGGGCCTCTAATATCCATGAGGAAGGCATCTTCATTCACTTGTTGGGTGGCTGGAAGGAGTGGCTCCTCTGGGAGCTGCCCCAACAGAGGCTCTGAGTACTCAAACTTCTTCGAGGGTAGTATCTCCTCTGGGGGACTGTCTCAAACCAGCTGGGCAGAAGCTGATATAGCCTTTTCTGGCCTAGCCTCAGAGCCATGCAGCTTCACTTCCAGTATACTGATTATGAGCAAGTCATAAAGCCAGATCACTTTCAGCATCACTTCCAATATACTGATTATGAGCAAGTCATAAAGCCAGATCATTCTCATGAAGGGGGAAAGTAAAATTCCTTTATTTTGCTGGGAAGTAGTAGCCAAGTTAGCTGGTAGAAGAGCACACAGATGGGGGATGTCATGGCAGCATCTCTAGAAATACAATCTAAGAGTTGCCTTTGCCCCTTTGCCTCTGTCCTTAGTAAAACCCTCCTGCCATCACAAATAAGCTCTCTTTTGAGAGACTGTTTCCTGATTTCCCATGTATGCATCCCAGAATGTTGTTTTGCCTTCTTAGAGAGAACAAGAGACAGTAATATAATGGGACAAGCACCAGCTCCTTGGTAGGTAGACATGAATTCCTGTCACTGAAACTCTCAGAACCCCAGTTTCATCATAAAAAGGAAGGGATGGAACTAAATTAGGTCCAAGCCCTCCCCCCCAACCAATTATAACATTATTTTGTTCTAAGACCCAATATATATATTTCCTCTTCCAATTCCTTATTCCAAGCAGAGGAAACAAAAGATAGAATGGATAGAATCCAGCTCCAGCTTACCGGTCTTTGTTGAATTCACCCCAAAGGCGAGGCTTAACCACATAGAAAAAACTTCAAAGTCCATCACACAACCTGAGCATGGCTCCAACCCTGCCACCTCACAGCCATGTAAGATGAAAAAAAAGTATTGCAATGTTTCTAAACTTGTAAATGAGGATAATGAACCCCATGCTTGGACTATCCAAAGGAGAAGTAAATTTCACTTCTTTTCAGAGCAAAGTCCTCACTTCTTTCAGAGCAAAGGGTGGGAACATGAGAAAAATGGGTAGCATTGGTGTGATAAGAAATGCTTTCTATCTCAGAAAGAGTGTCAAAAACATGAGGGATTGCTCTTTTAAAGGCCTCTGCGCACACTTCAGCACCTCTGTCACATTTTCCACTATGCTTTAGCTTTGTACTTACTCCACCTAAATTGTGTCACCTATGATGTATTTCCAACCCCAAAAACAATTTCCCGTAGGGATTTATAGTTAGCATATGGAAGGTCAAGGCCAGGCCAGAGGCTATGTCTTATTGTTTCTAAGACCAAGATGGTAAAAAACCCTCATCCCATGTAAGAGTAAGATTTGGGGGAAGTTTAGAGGAAAATGTAGCCCTTGCATAGCACCACTAAAAGAAATGACCAGCAAAAATGGATGAGTGGATAAAGAAAAGAGGGAAGGAACAAGGAAAATCAAAGTGTAGGGGTTGATGAGTCCAAGTACAGGCACAGTGGTCTGGTTATGTCAACTGATATCGCCGTAGAGGCCATATCCCATGTCCCCCATAAGGACAAGACAGCTGGGCCAGACTAGAGACCCTCAGGCCAGATGGGAAATATTCTAGGTTTCTCTTTATTTTCCAGGCCCAGTATGAATTTATTATTTAGGTCAGACTAAATGGGATGGATAACATTCTCCGGAGATCAGAGACTATGCACCTTCTCTGCCATGTGACAAACAGAAGGAAGCACTGCCATGCCTTCCACTTGCTTGGTGAAGGATGGATGCACAGAAGGAATGGGAATGAGTGTGCAAATGCCTTTCTTTTCATTTATTTCAGTTTATTCCCCTACCAATCTTCTGTCCTTGCAAAGCAGGGGAAGGGAAAGGAAATGTCATTTCTCTGGAGATGTGACAAAAGCTTATTTGCTTTGGAAAAAGGCTCTGTCTTAAATAAATGAAAGTTGTCTGTATCATTCGTTTGCTTGTTTGGGGCTCTTTTTTTTTTCTCCTTCTCAGTCACTCCATAAATCACTGAAAATCACCTTACCACTCCCTGAATTTGTAGGAGTTTCTTGCTGCTGCACAAAGGCATAACAATGGGCCAAGGCAAACATCTCTAATGTCTTCTTTCAAAACCAAAATGCATTTTAATAATTTAAAGCTGCAGCTCTTTCAGTCCCTTGATAAATTATTCACAAATTTTACAACAACAAAAAAAAAAAAAAAAAAAGAAAGAAAGAAAAAATCTGTTCCCTTTACAAGTTCTGGAACATTAAATCATGTCAGAATAGATGAAAAGGACATATCAGTCCTAAACTCTTAGAAATCATACATTTTACTTCTTCATCTGCAAGCAGTGCCATGGTTTATAGGGCCGCTAGGTGCTGGAGATGGTTTCTCAGGACTTAGGTCCTGAGGATGACGGTGTAAGAATGAAGGCAGGTGGTTTTCAGAGGGTCTATAGAGAATATCTACCTGTGTGCTTCAGAACTCCAACTTTAAATATGATTGCAAAGCAACCCTCAAGCATAGGCTCATGAAGAAGGCTGATTTGCTCAAGACAGCTCACATTAAATTCTGGGCAAATAAAGGAGTCACAATGATGCTGGTTCCTACTGCTCTTGAGGTCAGATACCCTCTTAAATTCTCCTTCCAAGCATGGTCAAGAACTAGGAGGTTGCATACTATCCAAATGTTCATCAGGCATAACCTGTAGATCTTAACTTTCAGGTGCTTCTGCCTCTCAAAATGGAGAATTCTCCATTAGAATTAGACAAGACTTCTAAATTTACATGAAGGATGACAACAACGCGTTACCAATATAGACGCCTTCCAGCTTAAGACCTTGGAATCTTGGGCAGCACCTCCCATCTCATTAGAAAAATGTGGTCACTGAATGGTTAAAGTGATAGATAGTAAAGACTAGAGCCGAACTAGTAGGTTTTCCTTCCAGATGCTTCCTTCCTATAGACAGTGCCCAGAATATTATTGGCATTAGTACATTTTGTCATTGATGTTTTTGTCCTGCACATCCATGGTTTTGTGTTGCCCTGCTGGATCTTAGAGGGGTGGCAGTCTTGTAGGAGACCTCATTAAAACTTCATATTTCAATTAAGATGAGGATGGAGTTCATCTCAATAAATTCTGCCCATACGGCCAGATACAATATTGATAGAAATTACAGACATAGGTCAAAAGTCTAACCTCATGTGTGCAAAATGAAAGTAGACATCATTAGTTATGTACCATTTTAATAGGCACTAACAGGATATTTTTCTTTTAATTTGAGAGTGGCAAACCTGAAATTTCATATCTGTGGTAAGTGGCTCTGGATGAAATTTCCACCATCATCAACAATGCAACTTTCTATCTCTGAATCCTCTGAGAAAATTCTGTAATTTTTTCTATTTCCCACCCCTTCTTCCTTTTATAACCTGATTTTTAATGGCCCACTGTCTATTTTAAGGAAATTCTAATGTCAGGGATACTCTTGATTAAAATACCATATATTCTACAAAGAAGTCCTACAATGCTAGAATCATCTTTATTGACAACACCTTCCCTCTCCCTTCAAATTTCATACTAAGCTTCTGGTGAAGTCAAGGTAAAAGAGAGCCAACCTTTTAGAAATCCTTTAATTTTAATTTTAATTGGCTTAGTCGGTTAAGGGGCTGCGTTCTGCTCTGGTCATGATTCCATGGTCCTGGGATAGAATCCTGTATCTGGCTCCTTGCTCAGCAGGGAGTCTGCTTTTCCCTTTGCCCCTCCCCCTGCTTGTGCTCTCCCTCATGCTCTCTCTCGCTGACAAATGGATAAATAAAATCTTTTTAAAAATTAAAAAAAAAGAAACCCTTTAATTTTAATTCAGCAAAATAGATGCAGACCTCCATACCAGTATTTGGAGATCAGCAAGGTAAAGGAGCAAAAGAGAAAAGTAGATGAGTTTCTAGAGTATGCTATTTATTTATTTATTGACACAATTCCTTACCCTAAAGAATTTAAAGGGAATAACAAAGATGCATACGAAATCACAAGATAAATTAAAAATAAGAAAGAGGGGCGCCTGGGTGGCTCAGTGGGTTAAAGCCTCTGCCTTCGGCTCAGGTCATGATCCCAGGGTCCTGGGATGGAGTCCCGCATCGGGCTCTCTGCTCAGCAGGGAGCCTGCTTCCTCCTCTCTCTGCCTGTCTCTCTGCCTACTTGTGATCTCTCTCTCTGTCAAATAAATAAATAAAATCTTTTAAAAAAATAAATAAATAAAAATAAAAATAAGAAAGAAAAATGACCCTAAGATAAGACATAATACAGATTCAAAATTTGGCAATCTCAACATAATACTAATGTTCTTTACATCTCCACCCGTTAACTTCTCCCCTAAGATATGTCAGCATGATCTTACCATGTCTTTGTCTTGCTTGGTGGGATTATGCAATTTATAAACAACGCTCAAAGTTATTTGCCTTAAAGAGAAATCAGCATACATAATTTAGGACATTTAAATAAATCAGGTAATGTACTTCTAGGTGTCTGTTCATTACTTTTTTGCAAGTCTATGTTACAAAAATTATTTTAGATCCCCAAAAGTGTCTCTTTCTTGGTCCAACTGTCAACTTCACTGACAACTATCTCTACATTTTAGGAGCATAACATTTGTGAATATTCTTTTACTTCTGATCTGAGCTCACATATCATCTCAGGAGGATATTCTCTTGACACTGTTGCTCAAGTAACTGCTCTCAGTCCTGTCTTGACTCCTTCTTCTCTATTACCTTGTATTATTGTCCTTAAAATACCTACAAATATTGAAATTGGGTTTGTTTTGGGGTATATGGTCTCCTCCTACACCACATTTACTAGAATATAAGCTCCACGAGAACTGATTTTTATCTCTCTTATTTTTTTTAAAGATTTTATTTATTTATTTGATAGACAGAAATCACAAGTAGGCAGAGAGGCAGAGAGAGAGGAAGAAGCAGGCTGTCCGCAGAGCAGAGAGCCCAATGCGGGGCTCGATCCCACGACCCTGGGATCATGACCTGAGCCGAAGGCAGCGGCTTTAACCCACTGAGCAACCCAGGTGCCCCTTTATCTCTCTTATTTACTCTTACGCCTCCAGTTGCCAAGATGTGGCCTGGAAGACTAGGAACTCAATGAAAGTTTGTTGAATTAATGTACAAATAAATGAATGAATGACTATTTGGGTCAAAATCTTGTCGCTGCTATTTTAGTTCAAATACTGTCTTTTATTAGCTGGATGAGTAAATCAGCTGCATGGAAGAAATCCCCTTAACGTCCAGACTTCCTTAGTTCAACTTTTAGCCTCAAAAATCTTCTCTTTATCCCTCTCCTCCCCTCCAGCTCCCATCTCTGCTACAATGAAGGAAGAAGCCTCCTACTCTTCTCCCCGTCCCCTGTGTTCTGGTCCACTCCTCTTTCTTCCTAAGGATCTGCTCTACCAACCTGCCAGCTCCATTTCCTCTGGCTCTTTTCCAGGAACATTTAAGAAGAATTATATCAAAGCAAAACTAAAATACTGAAACATGAGTTTTTAAGACGTTCTTTTCTAACTCTCTAAGAGTAAGAAGTTTTTGTTCTTTAGATCATTACCCAGAAAGGGTCTATCACTCTGTTGAGTAGTAATGGGCTAAAAGGGGGTTGGAGGGATGGAGAGGTCAGAATTAACTATATTTGTGGTGGAAAAGGCAGAGTTCCCCTTGTAGAAGAAGAAAATAGATCCTAAAGGTGTATTGAGGAGAAGGGAGGAGAATCAAGAACTTATTCTGACAGGGTTCAAAAGAGTGAGTGGTTGAGAAGGAGAAGAAAGCTCTTTGGGGTGCAAAAAGGATGCTGGGCATACAAGACATTAGGAGAAATAGGGGGAATGGTGCACCTGGATGGCTCAGTCAGTTAAGCATCTGCCTTAGGTTCAGGTCATGATCTCAGGGTTCTGGGATCGAGCCCTAAACTGGGCTCCCTGCTCAGTGGGGAGCCTGCTTCTCCCTCTCCCTCTGCCCCTTCCCCAACTCATGCTCCTTCTCACTCACTATCTCTTAAATAAACAAATGGAATTAAAAAACAACAACAACAGAGAGATAAATCTGGAGAGAAAGTATTTTAAGATACTTTGATATATGTTATAAAGAGAGAAAGACACGCTTTCTGGTTTGCAAAAGTAAAGATTCATTTGCTTTCCAATAATGTTTGCAACTATTGGAGGGACTATTTATCTGAATGATTCATAATATAGAAGCAGGGCATAAACTGGAAGCAAGAAAACCCAGCTTTATCTGGGTTATACTCTGAGGTTAGCATTCTTGAAACCAAACTAAACCAAAACAAACCAAATCAAAACCCTTCCTATGACTGATGTCTTGTACCTCTCTCCATTGCCCAATTTCAATAAAGAATAGTCTTCATTCACTGTATATATTTCCTTAATTCCAACTCACATTTGACCCTTCTGCCATCAACCTTCTTCCCCACCTAATCACTCTTCTTAAGATCACCAATCATATGAGGAAGTGGAGATGCAACGGGGGTGGGGGCTAAGGGGGTAGGAAAAGAATAAATGAAACAAGATGGGATTGGGAGGAAGACAAACCAAAAGAGACTCTTAATGTCATATAACAAACCAAGGGGGGTTGGGGGAAGGGGGGTTGGGAGAGGGTGGTGGGGTTACATTATATGTTTAAATTTAAAAAAATAAATTTAATTAAATTTTTAAAAAAAGAATGGAAAAAAAAAAAAGATCACCAATCATCCTGGCTAACTCCAGTGGATGACTTTGGACTCTCATTGTTCTACCATACTGAATCACGTGGCTATTCCCTTGAACAAGATCTATAAACACCCAAAGCCCAAGTTTTTGGCATGGCTCATATCTCATCCTCAGGAAACACAGACCTTAGTACTGCCTTTGTTAAGAATGCAGTTAATCCCCAAATGCAGCCTCCTTCTCTATTGCCACAAGACCCTCTGCCAGCCCAGCAATTGTGCCCCTGTGTTTGGACCCCTGGGACCATCAAGCTTTACATGTGGCCTATTTGTAGATTCTCCCTCTAGTGTTGAGGTGAGAGAGTACTTTCTACATTTCCCCTAAGGAGGGGCACAACTCACAGACCATCATAAGCCATCTGTGAAAGAAGCAGCAAAACCTCTTTCTAATTTCCAACTCTCATTTTGCCAACAACCCCTAGCCTTCAAAGGCTAGAAGTGAGCAACTGGTGAGATTGTAAAACCACTTTTGCAACTGTTTAGTCAACTCTTCTACATGTACTAACACTGATCCAGCACCTTGCTTCACAGTGTAGGCATAATTGGCATCCACTGCTTTGGGGCCCCAGTCAAAACTAAAAGAATCCCATACTAAACCAGTTTCCAAATATTGTGTGCTCTGTCTCTTACATCCTGGCTTCATACATTTAAGACAGAGCTAGAGTCTGCCTTTATATGTGCCCATTTATCCTGTACTATATGATTGTTTCTGTGTCTGGCTTCTCCATTAAATTGCTAGTGTCTAGAAGTTAAGGTCTTTCTCTTTATACATACACCTCCTCCCAACCCCCACACATATATACACAGCAGCAACAACAATGACTTACCCCACTACCCATTCCTTTGGTCATGCTTCTCTTCTTTTCTCCTCTAAACAGCCAAGAGTCTCAAAAGATGGTCTATGTTTACTGTCTCATTACACTACCCACTCAGTCCTCGGCACACTCAAATCTAAGTTCTGGTCTCATCCTTGACTGAAGACTTTCCATTAATGCCATCAATTATCTTTTATTAAATCCATTAGGGTCTTTATACTCAACTTACCAGCAAGCATTTGGTTCTTTGAATGATTCTCTCTTTCTTGAAACAGTCCTCCTCGGGCTTCTCATGTTTTAAGAGTCTTGTTTTCCTGTTAACTTTCTGGCTGATCCTGATTTTTCTTTCATCCAGGCCCAAGCCACCCAATACCAACACACTTCAAACCTCTACCAAAGACACTCCAGTAATTCAAAACAGCCAGGTCCAAAGAGGCTCATGATGTACTCCCCACCTGGGTCTTATTTCTGCACTTTCTATTTCAGCATATGACCCAACAGCCATTCAATTAGGCAAGCTGAAACACTGATGTCATTCCAGATAGATCTATTTTCGTCTCCTCTGGTACTCAGGCAACCACCAAGTCTTATTGATTTCATCTCCTAACTGCTCAAGTTTGTGCACTTTCCCTATCTCTACCCATCAGTCTGCCTAGGCCACCACCATCTCTCAAATGAGCTACTGCATTGCATCCAGAAGGTGTCCTCAAGTGCATTCAGGTGCCCTCATAGTTATTTTCCTGAACTGCAGGAGAATAACTGTTTAAACAGAAAAACAAAGAATCCTTCATGTCATCACTCCCTCTGTCCCCACCTCTTCTCATGTCTTCTACTGGCTTAATAAAAATGAAGCTCAAAAAGTGCCTTACCAGACTCTAAGTTGTCTTCTTGTTCTCCCCTCCAGCTATATTGGTCTACTTCATGCCCTCCTGCCCTAGGGCATTTGCACATCCTATTCCTTCTGCAGGAAACTATCTCCAACAAAATTAACTCCAACTCACTCAGCTCTGTGTTGAGGGAGCATGTTCTGGCATTCCTTACTGAGCTAATCCTCCTCCCAAATCTCCCTCCCTTAGTGCCAGGTGTCTCTTCCCTGAATCTCCCTGCACCACTGCAACTGAGCCTTGCTTTGTGTGATTACTTAATGTGCCAACCCACTCCCCCACCCCTGTTTTTTATTCTTTTGCAGCCCAGTGGACAACACACTACTTGCTATATAGAGGAAGCTAACTAAATAAAGTATAAATTTCAGTTAAATAATTAAAATCTCACCAAAATGAACTACCAAGAAGAACACTGAGTCTTGTTAAACTATGTAAATGACTGAGTAAAATCATCTTGCTTCTTTTAGCTTCAGTTTCCTAAAAGTAGACAATGAGATAATAACTATTTCACAGAAACGTTTGAAAGATTGAATAAAATATCCAAATAGCCCAGCTTAGTATTTGTCCTGTAACAGATTCTCAATTAGGTTAGCTTTATTTCTGTGCAAAATATACACAAATCATGATGTGGACTCAAGGAGTGAAGTACAACTAACCATGACTTAAGGGCAACATATGTGGGGTAGAGAGTCCCCACTGTGAGGCATGGCCCTCCATTTTCCTCACTGGAGACTTTCTCAGCAATAGGCACTGTGCATCCTCAGATTTTTACCCTGACTTTCTACTTCTCTGTAACAGAGGAGCCCATCAGGAGGTAAAGAAAGAGAAAAGATAAAGAGACATAAAAGAAAGAGAAATGACAGTTTTCAGGAGGGCAAGTGGATTATTCCAATGCATCTTGACTTCCACATGACAGATGTGTTCCTGAAAGATATGTGTAAACTGAATCATACTTTGAATGCACAGAGGAATCTTGGTATTTAAAGGAATCCTTTATTGTGTTCTTTTGGAAAAAGAATCATCAGCATGATGACTAACCTCTCCCTCTTGTGTATGTACCATGGGCATTATGTAATCCCTTTTTACTCCAGTCTGGGGCAAATTGACATATGGTTTATGTAAATGAAGAGACTTTTAAATGTTAATTTTTGATGGAAAGCCATCAACTGGGAGACCAGCTCAGAGGAAGCATTCAATAAATCAAAGCTTCAGGCCTAAGTATCTATAGATGATAGCTCTTTGGAGCTTCCTGGCTGTCCCCTGGAGATCTTCAAATTCTTCATTTACATGCCAAGACTGAAGGAGCTGAGGGACCCTGCTAGTAAGTCACAGACAAAGTTGTTATCCAAGCGAGAATCAAGCTCAAGAAGGCAGGACTCTGGAATGAGTTGGTTAATAGCTCAATTAGCCTGGAGAAAGTAAAAATAAAAGACTTCTTCATGAGAATTTGTGTGAGTAAAAGGCTCAGTGCCACATGCTTAGCAGAGTGTCTGGCATGTGGTCCATGTGCATCAGGGGAGCTTCTGTGACTCAGCTACTCAACTTCTTTTGGTGCAGTTTACCAAGAACCAAGAGGCAGAGACCAGAGGACCAGACAAGGGCTCTTCCCTGGGGCAGAGGGAAGACAGGTGGAATTCAGAAAACGATAACTGATGTTTTTTACTGGGCTACGCAGAGAAGACCAATGTTATCAAAGGCTTCCCTACATGTAACCAGAGAACAGGAAATCCTGAGAAACTATTTAGGCTGTAAACTCTGCCAGGCTGAGCTCTAGAACTGCATGGACTGGCTCTCATTTCCCTTTCCATTTATCCAGTACCTTGAGAAGGCTGCCCAGTCAAATGATACGTGGCTTCTTCTTTTTTTTTTTAAGATTTTTTTTTTTCTTTATTTGACAGAGATCACAAGTAGGCACAGAGAGAGAGGAAGGGAAGCTGGCTCCCTGTTGAGCAGAAAGCCTGATGTGGGGCTCCATCCCAGGACCCTGGGATCATGACCTGAGCCGAAGGCAGAGGATTAACCCACTGAGCCACCCAGACGGCCCTGATACGTGGCTTCTAAAAGGCACTGGCAATGGTGGAAAGAGGAAGAGTCTGGGAACAGCCTGGGGCACAGGCGGGCTCTGCCCTAAGGACCAGAGTGCTGTTGTCAAGAGCCGGCCCTCTGTGAGCCGCTGCTGTCTGACTGATGAGCTCAGACATGAGAGAGTACACATGGACGAGCTTTAATGTATCTTTCAGCCCTAAGCATTTTAGAAATTTCTGGCATCAGACACAGTGCCTGGCACCGTAGACATTCTTTCAAAATGAGCCATGATTTCTGTTGAGAAAAAAAAAGAGAGCAGGTAAGGGGATAAACTGGGGCTTTGAGGTTAGTCCATCACTGCTTTCCCAGCTGAGATTAAAATAATGGAATACTACAACAGTAAAGCCCTCCATTCACTGCTATTCTACCTTCTGTCACTGCAGGGAAAAAAGGTGTGTGTGTGTGTGTGTGTGTGTGTGTGTGTGTAGTTTCCATCTGTAGTGGCTGATGGAAGTGTTCTTTAATTGCAGCTCCAAGACTTGTCTTTGATAGATGGTATGCTCTACCTGAAATTAGAAATTGGCTATGTGGCTTCAGGAAACGTATTATCTTATAACACTTTAATGTGATATATACTCATAGATGACTCGGTCGGGGCCAGTATTCCTTGTGAGTCTTGGAAGTTTTGCCTGGGACTAGCAAGCAAGATGGGTCCTCTGCTACAGTGTGGGGAGGGAGGAGAGAGGAGATGGCCTGACACACAGCTGGAAAAAATTGTGGACTCCCCGTTTGGAGCTAGCAGCTATTTATCTAGCCATCCAGGAAACACTCTTCACCTGCTTGGCCATTAATACAGCACAACACTGAAAACAGGAGAATGCATTTCTATCTGATAGAGTGACAAATGCCTTGCACTGCCCAGCACTCAGCCATGGCCAGCTTCCTTACTCCCAACAAATCGTAAAATAATAATATAAAACCTAAATAACAGGAGCAGCAGCTAAATTGTTTCTCCATCCCAGCTGATTCTCTAGATGAAATGTCATCTTGACAGATCTCTTCTGATCGAGGTGTCTAATTGAATAGAGTCCTCATTGCTCTTGAATTTGTGACCTCAGACTGCTGTGAAATAAATGCAATTTGGAGAATTATTTCCAAATAACAACTGCTGCTCCTCCAGGAACTTACTACTGCATCTAGTTTTTGAAATTGTTGGTGAACCACCTACTGTCTAAGCTATTAAAACGAGGTGTTTTGTTTGGATTCCAGACTAATGCTTCTATAAATTCAAAAGCAAGACATTCTGCAGATGCCTGCAGAGGGTCCCGCTCTGGGGTTGGGAGACACCCGGGAGACTGCAGCCAGCACACAGCTGGCCAGGCAGACTCCTCGGGTCCTGACCTATTTAGAAGGCTGCTCCCCCGGGGCAACGTGAGTTGTGATAATTAGAGCTGCGTGTGGGAAACTTGCCTAATGAAACCCCTTCAGAGGTGGTGAATTTGTTTGAATTTGGGATTTTCCATGGACTTACCATTTAGACAGAGTTTGCCAAAGTGTTCCACATAAAGCAAAAATTTTTGGACACTCAATGGAGTTGCAGGTGCATTTAGTAAAACAGTGAACATGCTTTCGAAAGCTGGGTTCCCTTTCTTTTTAAAACTTTAGCTTCTTTTGGGGAGTGCATTTACCCAACTGTGGTGCTTTGCTTTGCCTAAGTCCTAGATGGACCCTCTCCCATAGTTTTAACAGCACAGCTGTGGAAGTGGTGGCAAAGCCACACCCAGTTTATAATTCCCAAGACTCAGAGACATATAACTCATTCGATGTCCCACAGAGATGGGTGCAGAGCTGGGGCTGGAAAACTGTTCCAACTCCAGAGCCCAAAGGTTAGCCGCCATGCTACATCAATAATTCCCAAAAATGGAAGGCTGAAGATCCATGGTACAAATGATGCAAAACTATGAGACTGGTTTCATTTTAGAAAGACTTCAATAGAATCAAGATAACTTCATGTTTAAAAAAAAAAAAAAAGAAGTGGGCCTTTGGGTCAAAATGACGTTTTATAAATCCTAGTTGTAGCACTTTCTTACAATAAAAGCTTTTATTCCCATTATACAGATATAAACTATCAAATGCTTCTAAGCCTTATCTTTTACATCTGTATAATGGGAGTAAAATCATGGCTATTTTGAGAATTAAACGAACTGATGTATGTAAAAGCAGGAAGTCACTGCCTGTTACATAGTCAATGTTCAATAATTGGGAACCATAATTTGATTAATGGCACATTTCTTAGCATTCACAGCCTTCAACAACTTCTCAAATGCACACATTTTTCTAAACTACAAGGACTGTTTCAGAATGTGAGCATGAAGCCTCTGTATTTTGGAAAGGTTTCTTGAAATACAGCCTGAAACGTGACTTTTATACACCACGACTCTCTCCTTCTTTCTTCTCCCTGCTGCCTCTCTCCATTCTCTTTCCCTCTGCCCCTACCAGAACAGGGGCACCTTTTATCAATGTATTAGTGTATGGCTAAAATATGACTCATGCTAGGAATGAAAAGGAATATTCCGTCTGTGTAGCCGGCAAGAGCCCGTGGGGCATATTCTCATTAGAATGCTTTACAATAATATCAATCAGTATTAAAAATGTATGTTCTACTCAATTTTTTAAACATCTTAAATAAATCTTTAAATAAAACTATTTTGTTTTATCTTCAGGGCTCTGTGAACAGCCAGTCCTAAGGGGCCCTTGTTCCCCCAAGTACAGCCCCAGAAGTGTTTTCTACCAAAGCTTTATCTTTCTGGGGGGTCTCTGCTGGTGGAGTCAAGTCTTTGGGGGCAATGTTAATTCTTTGTTTGGTCGCACACAATAATAGGGGAAAGAATATTACTCCATTAGGCTCATTTGCCATTCAAAATTGCTTCACAGGAAGCAGCTAGTTAATCCATACCCTTGAGGTGCAAGCAGTATTCTCCCAATGCCATCGAAAAGGTCAGTGAGTCTACAGGAAAGGAAAAAAGGCAGTGCCCTTGTTATAGGTCTGGGGAAACTCAGGGGAAGGCTAAAAATGGAACTAGATATTTCCAGAAAGGAGCATGCTGCCTCTTTTATAAATACTTCTTTTGGCTGGGAAAGATTGCTCTCCTCTGCACCCCCACTAAAATCTCTTTGGTTTAAACCTAAATGCTACAGGAGCCAGGATGAGGCTGGTTAAGGTGTAAGCAATAGAGAATAGTGGGCACTTAAGCAAAATGGAAAATGCAGAATGATAAAAGATATCACATTCATTTAAGCTAAAGAACAACAGTTGTCTATGTGATGACTCAAATATATCTGCTTCCTAAAACTGATGATCATTTCCTACCCTAGTCACTGAGGTCCACCCAGAACAAGCCCATCATTTCCCACTAGCCAGATCTTCCTGCTTATCTCCTCCCACCTCTCTAATATATCTTACGGATGTCCATCCATTTTTATTAACTACTCATGTCACTAACTCCCAGCAGGGACACGTTGCCTTTTGCAAGAGAGTCCCTCAGTTTCATTTACTATTACTCTTTCTAATATTTCCCACTCTCTGGTCACTCCATGCATTGCCCTGGTTGTATACATTTCCTTGTGCTGTCCCCTTTTCCTGTGATGCTTTTCCTGCCACTTTATCCTTTGTCTCCATCAAGAAATGTAACTTCTTGCAAATGAGAGTCCATCTATATGATTCCCCTACCATGACCACTTCCCTTGACTTTGCCCAACTCTGGTAGAATAAACCACTTGCTCACCCACCAGAAGCATACAGCAGACTGGTAGTTTTTGTGACTGCCTCCTCCGTTAAATGATGGCATCCTTGCAAGCAGAGGCTTGTCTGGTGGGCTTTAATAGTCCCATACCTCACACATCTTCTGAACCCTGGTAGATAGCCAAGAGATATTTAATAAATCAGTAAAAATAAAAGTCTGAGTAAATGAGTTTGTAAAACATATAATTCCAGAAACTATTTCATGGGGAACTTTATGTTTCCACTTGAAATCTTTAGTGGTCATGAGTCTGCTATCAGGATTACCTATTTCCAAAAAGAAATTGACAGGTACCATCATCAATAGTGAGGTGTACCTCTGGGAGACAAAAAACAAAAAACGCCATGCTAGTAAAAGCAAGAAGACTTTTAGAAAGAGGATGAGGATGGAATCCTGTCTATCAAGTGTAACCAGCTTAGTATCTAGGAAATTGACAAAAAGGTCATGATATTATTAAAAACAAAAATGAAAGAAAGAAATTAACCCTCTCCCAAGAAAAATAAGGTCACACACATATACACACACAGCTTAAAGCCAGAAGCCCCACATTCAGATTCCCTATCACAATTAGTTATTTTAATCCTTAAAGTATTTTATTTAATTATTTGAGATAGAACAAGAGTGTGTGTGTGTGTGTGTGTGAGAGAGAGAGAGAGAGAGAGCACAAGTATGGGGAGCAACAGGCAGAGGAAGAAGCAGACTCCTTGCTCGGGGGGGGGCCCAATGCAGGGCTCAATCCCAGGACTCTGGGATCACAACCTGAGCCAAAGACAGATGCTTAACTGACTGAGCCACTCAGGCGCCCCCACAATTAGTTTTTTAATCTTGGGAGAATCACTCAATTTATCTGGGCATTCATTATTTTAATTTTTTTTTAAGTAGTACATATGACCTCTAAAAGTCTATGTACATCCTTTCCCAGGATTTCCTGTTAGTCTTCTAGAGTCCTCAATAAGAGCTGCTGTGCTTGTGTTACCTAGCCTAATGGATCCAGACAGTCTAGTGTGCTCACCAACCCTTGTTTGACCACACTCCTATCAACTCTCACCAGCCACTTTGGTTTCTTTAGTGTAAACACAGAGACAAGATACATCTTGGATTGAAAGACTTAACTGATTTGTATATGCAATAACATTGCATCAAATGTTGCACATTCCTATTAATAAGTGAAGAGAGAAGAGTTCTTAAAATCTGCTTGGACTCTCTAGATGTGTTTTGGGGGTCATAACCAAGACTGCTGAGCCTCAGAACATAAAAGTCTTGCTATCCCGGAGCCCACCATGGGAGCCAGCTTGAGGAGTCCTGCCACATTATCACAGGCTTCCCAAGACTTCCAGCACCAGTTAGAATATTATTCTGGTGTCACTGCTCAATCGCTCTTCTTCAAAAAGACAAAGACACCTCAGAGACAGAAATGCCAGTGCTGGACACCAGCCAGCCACACAGAGGTGCAGGCAGGCAGCGCTGGTGGCTGCAATCCTTCTGGGTCCCTCCTGGCTACACAGTGGGAACAGTCACCTGCAGGGAGGTTACACGGAGGGATATATTTTTCTACATCTCATACACCTATACGTGCAAAAAGAAATAGCCAGTCTAATGGTGTGTTAATGATTCCACAAGCAACTGTAAGACTTCGAGTGTTGAATGTCATAGAAATTTCATGTAGGTCAAAACAGTTTAATGTGTTCTTTAGATCCAAAAATAGAAATGAAGTTCAGGTTTAGGTAAAAATCTAGGAGGAGGAATTTCTCGTGAAAGAAATGCATCAAACCAGGAAAGCTTTGGTATCCTGAGTCAAAGGTTCCTTGGAAATGGCCACACAACTACAATCCACAGTACATTAAGTGACAAGATCACCAATCTTTCCATTGTTGCCATCTGTGGTCTGATCCATAGAATTTGCAAGGAGTGCCTCCCTACTGACCACCAAGTCAGATTTCAGTCCCTCGTGGAAGAGTGAGGGGGTGAGCACGTGAGGGGAAATGCTTCACAGGGCGTTTCTTTCAACTGTCAGCCTGTCACATCCGTGTTG
Source organism: Taxidea taxus jeffersonii (assembly GCA_003697995.1). Lineage (NCBI taxonomy): Eukaryota > Metazoa > Chordata > Mammalia > Carnivora > Mustelidae > Taxidea > Taxidea taxus. The sequence continues at coordinate 50,108 of ML112010.1, read as the reverse complement.
ACCGTTGTCACTCGCAACAAGAAAGCTTTGGGGTCCAAGAAATGCCAAGAAAATGGCAGCCAGTGGGCAGGACGATCGCCAGCCTGCTCTTGCTAATATATGCAGCGGATGTGGCATTTCTGACAATATTGCTTCTGCCTCACTTGCCATTTAATGTTAAGAGGCTTCTAGAGTCTACTGCATTTAAAGAGTAATGACTGTTTTCAGGGTAAATGCTCTGTTAAATAACCCTGGATTATTGTGTCGTGTTATTACATTTATAAAATGGCATTTCAAAAAATAATAATTGTTTTAGAGTTAATTGATGTTTTTAACCATCACTGTGTGGAGAATTTTTATTCAGCAGACAGGGAGTGAGCCAGGGAGAAAGAGATTTCCATCGAGAGAGTGGGTCCTGAAAATAGAAATCACTCCCGCTTTGAAATCCTGATAGAGGAGGCCCCCCTCCTCCAAGGACTGCCTTCAATAAACTCTTTTTATTGCAATTAAAGCAACCACAGGACCAAGGTTAGCCTCAGCCACATTCCGGAGTGCAGTCTGCAGGCACTGGGCCTGGCAGTGGTACAGGGGGCGAGGGGGCCCTTGGCACAGATTCCTTGGCCATTATACCCCCTTATGGGCAGGCCTGGCCCTTGAGCAGCCTGAAGCAATGGCAAGGACCTGGAGCTCTGCACAGCAGTGACTTTTCAAATGTGAAGTTAATTATACGGCCGAGAGTCTCAGAATTTCATACGGCCAGAGGCAGAGTTGAATGCAGGGATATTACAGAATAAAACTTGGGAATTCTAAAATCTCCACATTGGGAATGTGCAAAGAGTGGGTGAACACACCCCTGGTGTGGTGGGAATGGTGTCCCTTTCTTCCTTTTTATCAAAATTCTTCCATCGCTACTCCTCAAGAATGTGTATAGGGGATGAATAACTACCATGCGAGAGAGAAATTCTCTCTTCATCCATGCTTTCCTTTTACAAGTACTTTAATGAAGTATTAGGTATTATTATTATGAGAGCTTTAAAAATAAAGATATGTGGGGGCGCCTGGGTGGTTCAGTGGGTTAAAGCCTCTGCCTTCGGCTTATTTCATGATCCCAGGGTCCTGGGATCCAGCCTCACGTCTGGCTCTCTGCTCAGTGGGGAGCCTGCTTCCCTTCCTCTCTCTCTGCCTGCCTCTCTGCTTACTTGTGATCTCTCTATCAAATAAGAAAATAAAATATTAAAAAAATAAAGATATGTGTACACAAAGAAGATAAGCTCATTTTCACTCTGATGAAACTTCATGGAGAATTGAAATCTTTATGTTTGCAGGTCATTTCTGTTTTCTTTGTATATTCCATCATCCAGTGTGATATTGTGATTTATAATAAGAAATATATGTTTGGTCTTTATCCATGGTTCTGGCTCACAGCTCCCAAAGCCCTTGGAATTCCTTCAGTAAAGAGAACAATATGTTAACTATGAGACTTTTAAGACTCCACTTAAGGATGGGTGTTGGACAAAGGACTTACCTTTGTCCTGTAGTTGCTTTAATTGCAGTAAAAAGACTGAAGGCAGTCCTCAGAGGAGGAGGGCCTCCTCTACCAGGATTTCACATGGGGGAGTGATTTCTATTTTCAGTACCGACTGTCTCTCTCTCAATAGAAAGCTCAACAATAAGTAGAGTTGAAACTTTCAATCCCAATCCCTGACCTCCGGAGAGGAGAGAGGGCTGGAGATTAAATCAGTCACCAATAGCCAACAATCATGCCTATATAATGAAGTCTCCATAAAAACCTAAAAGGATGGGGTTCCTCAAGTTTTCCAGGTTGAGGGAACCAGAATGCTTCCCTCCATGCGCCCCCATGCCAGGTCCCAAATTCCACAAGATTACATGTTTCTTTGTTCAGGATGTCACCCTATGTTTCTCTTTATCTTGCTGTTGATTTGTATCCCTCAATATCTTTTGTCATAAATCAGTAATCTAGTGAGTAAACGGGTTTCTTGGGTTCTGTGAGCTGTTCTAGCCAATCAGTTGAACTCAAGGAGGGGACTGTGGGAACCCTTGATTTATACCCAGTTAGTCAGAAGTACAGGTAACTATCTGACCTTGTAATTGGCCGCTGAAGTAGAAGGCAGTCCTGAGGGACTGAGCTCTTTACCAGTGGAATCTGATGTTATCTCTGGGTAGATAGGTGTCAGAATCCCTTGTTGGTGTGGGGAAGCCTACACACACATGCACACTGGAATTGGGTCTAGGAACCTCAAAGATTCAGTATCTACATATACCTTCAGGAATATCACAGCTGCATGTGAGTAACTAGATAACAATAGTAAATGGACGAAAAAAAAAAAACAGGCTAAATTGGAAAAAATGGAAAATTGCTGGAATGTAAATGTAAATATAAGAATGATGGGGATCATCTAGCACAAACCACCAATTTTAAAGATGAGGAAATTGAAACCAAAAATATTAAGCAACTATCCAAGATTACAGATCTGGATATTAGAGCTGCAGTAAAAACCCACATCTATGACTCCAGAAAGGCTACATTTCTCCCTAATACTTCTGCCAGTTCTTACAGAAGTTCTTACAGAGGAAAAATCACTTCTACTCTCATTCCTAACTACCACTATTGATAATGAGCAAGATCAACCTCTGAGAAAAATTGCAAGGGAATTTTGACTACCTAACAGCTGGAAACCAGCCATTTAAGCAACAAATACATGTCCCAGTCTCTTGGCTGCCAAATAACCAGAAGATGAGGCAAAAATTATGTGAAGCCAGATAGCTGCAAAAAACCATTCTATGGTATAGGAAGGGACTGAACAGAAGGAAATTGGAACGCATACTTTCCTATCAAAGCACAATTGGCAAAATATCCTGACTTTTCACAGATTCATCCAGATATCCCAAAGACAGCTTTCCTGATCATTTTGGTAATTCTCCTAAGAGAATTAGAGTAAGTGGATTGACACAATAAGCAAAATAAAGTCAAAACAAGATAACATGGGCCTCCCCTAACAGCAAAGACCAGGTTAAGTGACTCTCCAACTATACAATGTACCCCAATTCTCAGCATCACAGACAAACTATGGGACATTTACCTGTGTCTTCGCATTCCAAGGCCTCTTCAACCACAAGGACATCCAAAGGGCAAAAATATGGCTAATTGTCCAAAGTCTCCCCTTTCTCCATTTAGGGTGTAAACATAATAAAGCTGAAGTTTTCTATTTATTTAAATAAACATAAAGCACTTTCAGTATCTGTATACTTGTTAAGGTAAACAGAGATAAAGATATTTGGTGAGTTAGTCTTTGGCCTTCTTCAGAACAGAATAAAGGAGGAGGTAGACCTTAATCAGCTGAAAAAATGGAATGAATGAGACATATCAACTAGATACTGTGTATTAAGCTCAGAAGATCATTAGAACTATGAATCTTTCCCAGCCCATACAAAGTTATGGAAAAACACAGACTCTCTTTCACATATAGAAGAAACAGAGGCCCCCAAAACTCCAATTAAAAAAGGAAAGACAGGAAAGACAAAAATGAGTAAAACTATAGGGCTCTCAGGTACATTATTAAAATCCTGACCTTGTCTTTCATAAAGCTAGAAATTACAGTGGTGAAATATTTTAAGGAAAATATTTATATAATACAGTAAGTTATGAACTCCGTAAGATAGCTTTGAATAATAATGAATTGTTATATTTAGACCAGCATACATAAGTAACCAGGATATGATGAACTTCTTCCTACCTCTTGGTTATGAGATCAGAAAACCACAATTTGTAATCATTCCACCATCATCAGCAGTGTAATTATTATTCTTATAAAAGGTACATAAAGCACTTATGCAAAACAAGTTAAATCTCTGGAAACCAGTATCAATATACTTATTTTAAAATGAAAAAATTAAACTTTATTTTAAAATATCTCAAAGAATGATGTAGCTGGATTAGTATTTTCAGGTACTGCCTTTAAAAAATATTACCTTATTCTATTATTTTTAAACCATTATGTTTGGATCATTCAAAATTCAGCAAAGCCAGTATTTCTTCATTATAATCTTGCCCAGGATGTTTATTTGTCTCTGCCACCTCCCTCACTCCCTCCATCCCGCTTTATTTATTTTAATAACTTCCATTGTATATATCATTCTTTTTTTTAAAAGATTTTATTTATTTATTTGACAGAGAGAGAGATCACAAGTAAGCAGAGAGGCAGGCAGAGAGAGAGAGGAGGAAGCAGGCTTCCTGCCGAGCAGAGAGCAGATGCGGGGCTCGATCCCAGGACCCTGGGATCATGACTTGAGCCGAAGGCAGAGACTTTAACCCACTGAGCCACCCGGGCGCCCCATGTATATACCATTTTTAAAGCTCAAATATAAGGAACCGATTTCTGGGAATAGTGAAGGAGATGGAGAGAACAATTGAGGGAAGAAGTTCTGTTGAACTGTATGTTGGATGCTTAGGTAGGTATCAGAACCAGTTGCCGATTAGTGGTTAAAAGATGGACAATGGGATTCTCTCTTTACCAGCAGATCCAAAATAGTACACACATTTGGTGAGTCAACCCTACAGTAGCTTGCAAAACAATGCTCTTTACTTATGCACATCCACAAGTTTCTCAAGTTTAGGCCTTTATCTCTTGTGTCAACTATTTTGAATAGCATCCTAACTGGAATTGTTGGCTTGCTTTTATTTTTGACTCTTCTCTTAGCCCACAATATTTCATCGTCCATCTACTGTTGCCAGAATGATCTATTAAAACACCATGACCACTCAAAACCTTTCAGAGACTCCCCATGGGATAAAATGCATTGCTATATCTTCCTAGGGCTTTCTGGAAGCAAATGAACAAATTGGTAGACATCTTTTTACCATATCCTAAATATATATCAGGAACCGTTTGATGTCTTCATATTAATAATCTTAACTGATCTTTAAAATAATCCTTTAAAGAGATTTTGATACAGTTAGAGTTGTTTGAAGATACAATATGGAAAATGTTATCTGCAACTTAGAAAATATTTTACTTATTACAGTAATCTTTTTCTCCTATTCCTTCTTTTATTAATATTTAAAACTAAAACAAGTTACAAATTGTCATAGCTACATTGATTGAAATTGATACATGGCAACATTATGAGATTTTATGCACTTGTGTTAGCAAAAGTAACTTAAAATCAATGATTTGGAGAGAAATTATTCAGGAAATCTTAATGACTTATTATAGTAAAATCACTTATAAGAGTGCATCCATTAATGGCGGACAATTACTGGAAAATAAATTTATTATTCAGGAAACCAATTAACTAGTATTTAATTACTTAAAATTATGATCCGATAGTAAACAGTGGTACACTTTGCTTACAAATATCACTTCTGATTATGGTTCATCAGGAAATAAAATGACTAATGTTAAGTCATTGAAAGTAATTTGATTCACTTCACATTCCCCTTTTCTGTCTTTCTCTGTGAATTGCTATTGTAAAGAACCAGAGACCATTATAGCTGAAAGATAGGCTAAGGTCATTGGATTGCCCCTCCACAGTTTACAAGTAGGACTTTCAAGCTCAGTGCCATGAATTGGGCTGTTCGAGAAGGCTCAGCTGATTGCACATAGTCCTGGGATTAGAATCCCAAAATTCCTGGCCTTCAAAATAGTCCCTCTTGAAATAACCCACAACTCAGAAGACCAAAGAACATATAGTCTCCCTTTCTCCCTCTCTTCCTTCCTTCCTTCCTCTCCTTCTTTTCCCCTCCCTCCCTCCCTCTCTCCCTCCCTTCCTTCTTTCCTCCTTCCTCCCTTCCTTCTTTCTTTTGTTCTTTCTTGAGAGTAAAAATCCACATCTGCTTGAGAAAGTCATGGGACTTCAAGGCATTCTCTAAACTACATAAGAGAGGGTGAGTCATCTCTCACCCTTGGCTAATTTTCTCCCCCCTTCTTCATTTCACTTGGCATCCTTTTGACTCATTTTCCGCTATTTTCTGCGTTGCTATTGGCATAACATCCTATCAGTGCAGTTAATTACATCCACTTGGAGTGTGAAGGACAACTTGATTGTCTCAAAGAGCCACAGGCCATATAATCCATCTCACTGCTCTCACAAGGCAATCTCCCAATTGTCTCCGCTACAAAGAGGGGAAGGATGACTCTTGGCAATGCGTTGGCACCCAGATCCCTGCCCCAGATCTGTGCTGGGGCTCTTCAATACCTCCACAGTGTTGGGGACCTCCCAACTTTAAGTAAACATTATTTTATCCATTCTGACCTGGTGACAACTCAGTGTGGCTAAGTGTGCACATCTGATTGCACATCTTCATTATTTTTTAAATAAATAGTGTGGCTGTTTATCTTACTATGTAATGTGGTCAATCCATTGTGACCATAAGTTTCCTATTCCAATATAATGCTTATGTAATGGTTTAAATTTACTAAATGCTATCCAATTTCTTGCTTTGGTATATGGAAGAATGAACTAAAATTCAACTTAGTTACTACTGTGGCCTCAATATCTTTATCCCTTTGCCCTTAATCTTTGAGTTTGAGCGTAGGCTGAGAAACCAAAGGATTCCCACAGAGGGGTGAGCTGCTGTTCCAGCAGGCAGTCTCCCTACTGCCTCTCAGTCACATGGAGACTGCCTGCCAGGTTTTACCTCACTCAGGCTTCTTGTAAGACTGAGACATCCAGCTGCCTATGGTTTAGCTGATTCTAGTGCGAGCCCAGAGCAATCACCGAACCCAGGCACCCAAGGGATCTTCTTAGAAGCAGGAAATCAGTCCCCTGAGGAGCTGGTTAAGCATGTGGATGATAGGGTGCCTTGGGTGGCTCAGTTGGCTGAGTGACTGCCTTCGGCTCAGTCATGATCCAGAGTCCTGGGTTCAAGTCCTGTGTCAGGTTCCCATCTCTGTGGGGAGTCTGCTTCGCCCTCTGACCTTCTCCTCTCTCATGCTCTCTCACTCCCTCTCTCAAATAAATAAAGAAAATCTTTAATAAAAAAAAAGCATGTGGGAGATAGAAAACTATATATTATTACACATCACAAGGTCTGTGTGACTCTCAGAAAAACTTTGCTATGGTCTTGGTTTGAGAGACAGTTCTGCTTCTCCCCAGCAACTACTTTCTTTACCTTCTGGAGACAGGCATTATGAATGATGTAACTGCTTGCATTGCCCTCTGGGCTTTGATGACCTCATGGTCTTGTGCATCAGCTATTCTCTTATTTCATCTCCTCTTTATTCCCCATTTTCCTTTCTTTCTAAAAACATTTTTTAATGACATCAATTCAATATATCTACGAGATTCCTATAACAAAGAAGTATACAAGCGCAGGTACTCTGCCTTCACCTTACCGTCTCATCCTTGCTCACCTTGTCAGAGGTCCTGGACCTACCTGTTCTCAAACGTTACATATGCAGACGTGCATACACATGTATCTGTTTTGTAAACATGCTATAGATGTTGTTATACAATTTGCTTTTTGATTTCCCAGGGAGATGTGTACATTTCTGACCTCCATATGAGCTGCCTTACTTCATTCTTTTTAAGAGCTGCAAGGCACATCATAGAAAGGTTGGCAAAGCTTCACACCAAGCCGAGTACTCCCTTTTTGTTTCCAAATTTTTGCCCAGCCACCATTCTGGCTGGGGTTGGATCACCAGGAGTACCTCTCAAAGATTTTTCTAAATCCGAAAGTCAATTGCTATTTAAATTTATAATTTTCATAGATACCACCAATGGCCTTTTCCAAAGCTGAACGAATTTACATTCTCACCAATAGTGTCCAAGAATTATGTAATCTTCGAAGAATATATATTTAAGGGTTTTATTTATTCATTTGACAGACAGAGAGAGAGTGAGCACAAGGAGAGGGAGCAGCAGAGAAAAAGGGAGAATGAGGTTCTCCGCTGAGCAGGAAGCCCGATGTGGGACTCGATCCCAGAACCCCAGGGTTGTGACCGGAGCTGAAGGCAGATGCCTAATCGGCTGAGCCACCCAGGCACCCAAGAATTACCTAATTTTTGAGTCCTTACTGACACAAACTGGTATTTTGTAAATTAGTTTTTGAGAGGTAATTTGTGTTTTCTCTTTTAATTTGTATTTCCCTGATTACTCTTGAGGTTCAGCATCTTCTCACATGCTTATGCACTATTCTATTTCAGTAAATTGCTGATCCATTGTCTATTTTCTAATGGGTTATTTATCTTTTTGTGGGTGATTTGTAGCTGTTCTTTATATAATCCAGATACTAATGTTATAAATATCGCTACTTGCCTCTTAACTGCTTGTGTTACCACTTTTTATTTAGATCTTTTGTATTTAATGAGGCCAATCTATCAATATATCAATTTTTTCCTTCATTGCTTTTGAGTTTCCCATCTTAATTACAAAATGTTTCCCCACTCCCAAGATTATGTATACATGCATGTATAAAATTCGTTATTTTCCTGATGCTGTCAGAATTTTTATATTTATATTAATACTCAGCTCTTTGATCCATCTGCCATGAATTTTTTATTGTATTATGAGGAATAGTCTTACCAACTTTTAATTTATACTAACAGACAACATATTTGTGTCCTTACAAGACTGCTTAAACTCTTTTGAAAAAGGACATTATAAATAGGTAATTAAAAAATCACCTTTAAAATGTCATCATTACCAGGAGATATAGTCCTTTCTCAGAGGCTTCTGCTGACATCCCCCCATCCAGGGCCCCGCATTGCCATGATTTTGGGTTCCCACAGCCTAGCAAAACCTCGGCACCGTGAAACATAAAAATCAGAGTCACGCAAAATCAGTCATGCAAAATCATAACTGATTTTGCAGTCATGCAAAATCAGAGTTACTCTACTATCGTTCATACACCAGCACTCTAGACAATTCCAGACTGTTCCTATGTGTAATTGTTAAGACTAAGAAACGTAAATAAAATTCATGGTTCCTGAAGTTGACCACAAAATCTAAATATCCAAGACAAGAGATACTAAAAGAAAGCAGAAAAAAAGATGTCCCATGAGGATGAAAAAATGTGCATACTTGGGCTTTCAGGAGCTGAAGGAAAGGGAAGGGATGAAAAGGTACGAATTGCTAGGAGAGAAGGGAAAACATACCACGTGAGGGCTGGGGCAAGGAGAATGTCGAAGAAGGCTGTCCATGACTGTGTGGGGGCCATTTGGCGGGCAGAAAGTAAAGAGGGGGCTCCCCTCCACCTGCCCCTGCTTTCATGCATGTGTTGCAAGGAGTTCATTGGGGTGGGCAGGGTATGGTGGCTAGTAAGGCAGACGAGAGACTAAGCCCTTTCAATAAGTGGGAAACTAAACTATAATTAAGAAATAGCATTCTTGGGGTGCCTGGGTGGCTCAGTGGGTTAAAGCCTCTGCCTTCAGCTCAGGTCATGATCTTAGGGTCCTGGGATCGAGCCCTACATCGGGCTCTCTGCTCAGCGGGGAGCCTGCTTCCTCCCCCGCTCTCTCTCTGCCTGCCTCTCTGCCTCCTTGTGATCTCTGTCCGTCAAATAAATAAATTTTTAAAAATCTTAAAAAAAATCATTCTTCTCACTCATAGTTTATTGTAAAATATGATATGAGAGATTGTTTTACTGACTATAGACTCTGGAGAAGAGCCCTCCAGTGCATAGAGAATGCACCCCCTCCCCGCCGATACTCAAATCCAAGCAACCATAACAAATCCGTCATCTGTGGCCAGAAAGCCTGGCTCCTGACTGTCGATGTGGAGTTATTCAGACAAATATCGTACGCTAAAGTCCAATTGATTATTAAGACACCATAACGAGGATTTAACATCACGGCGTGTACTGGAAACACTGGATTATACCTCGAATGTGCCTGCTCACCCTCAGAAACTGCGTAGAGTCATCAACTGACAATTAGCATTCAGTAGCAGCAATGGCCTGTTTTTATCACCGCTGATTTAATAAGACAGTTATTGTTCTCCCTGTTAATTAATATCTATCGATTAAAGTTTAAGTCTGGGCATCAAGGATATATGTTCTTGGTTAACTATAGGTAGTTAGCATGTTCCCCTGTGGAGCCAGACTTGCGCCTTCTTATCTATGACCTACAGAAAAGTCTTTCTGCCTCCTGGAGGACAGCCGGGAGCAGTGGCTTAACCACCCATTGCAGTGCGGCATGTGGACGGAGCTGCTGCCTGGGAATCTGGGGAAGAAAACCCCACAGAACAGCATGGAGGTCCTCAGAGATGTGGGTCTAAAAGCTGTGAATTGCAGATCCTCATGGTACCTGGGGCTCGGTTCGCCACGAAACTTCCACGGAGTCTCAATGAAAAGCTTATTACTCTGCCTGAGGATCAGTCCACTTTTCTTACTAATGCAGAGGAACATTGGCTGCACACTGTCGTGTCAGGCAAGGGTTTTTGTGGTGGTGGTGGCAATGGGTAATGGGCTTCATGGCCTACTCGGAGGGCTCAGAACTCCCCTACCTTGACCCTGAAATGAGATAAATGAGAGTTTAGATCCAATGGTTCTTTACATGTCAAACAAGCTTTGAATCTCTGGTACTCCATGACTTTTGAGAGAAGTTCCTGCCCTCCATCTCCATCCCTCTGTGGAGTGGGCATTTGTGTTGTGTTTTGATATTTTCCTATGTTATGAGGATGGTTCTATACCACAGGTCTTCAAAACAATCTCACAAGAAGGTAAAAGCCCAACCTAACCTTTAATTTAGCAATTTAATTAAATGAATAAAATTTTCTTTTACCTTTCCTCTAATGCTACTTTTAACAATCATTTTTAAACTGTTTTGCATCCTTTTTTTTAGTATTTTCTTTATTGAGATATAATGTTTAAAAAGTAACATGCATAGAGGGCACTGATCTTAAGAGACAGCTCAATGATTTTTTAACATACACACTTGTGTATTATAGACCATTCCCAGATCAAATTACAGAGCATTCCCACCATGCTCCAAATTTTTCTCATGCCAGTTTTTAGGCATTAAGTCTCAAAACTCTTCCCACCCCCACTTGAAATAACTATACTGATTTCCACCATCACTGATTTGTTTTGCCTGTTCTTGAACTTCATACAATTGGAATCACACAGTGTGTACACCTTGGTGTCTGAGAAACATTCATTTATAAAAATAAAAATAAGTATATCAAAGTCAGGGATCTTCGATTTATTTTTTCAAGTTAGCTAACTCCAATAATGCAATCCTGTTTTCTAATATGTTTAGCTGAAGTTTTTGGCCTTTCTTAAATTCCCAAGAACCAAGACAATCTTTTTTATGATTCTGCAATCACCACCAATCTTACAAGTGGATTCATAGGAGAAAATTTAAACCACAAAGATAACAGGATGTCTATTGCACATCCTCCTTCTCAATTTGGATTTGCCAACATAAAGTGCCAGAGGTGAAAAAAATGTCATCTTTGTCATTTATCCATCTTATGAAATCAGGGAGTTGGGAATAGGAAATTTGACGATGACATCTTGAATTGACTGCTGTCTTATCTTTGGGTCTTGTTGCCAATTAACAGCATGGGGGAAATTCAGACTGGATTAAGCGTAAGAGCCAACTGTGTATAGATTTTGATAAAATAGACAATAGACAGAACTCGGTATACGTAAAAAGTAGCCAGACGCAATATATTAGCTGGCATCAGAGCAGACCATCAAACCCAGAAATAGTGTTAGGGAATGTAAGCAAGTAGGTTGTAATTTGAACCTTAAGCTTTGAGCCAAGACTTAATTGCAAGTGTAGGGTCTGTGATTAGAGACCAGAAGAGAAAAGAAAAGCTTCAGTGCTGGAGGGACTAACTGACCTAGCAGGCAACCAGGACAGAGACCAACAAGAAAATGGGCATATTCTAAGACAGTGGTTCTCAAAATGTGGTCCTTGGACAAGTAGCATCCACATCACCAGGAGATTTGTAAGAAATGCAAATTCTCAGAGCTTTCCCTGAATGTGCTAAATCAGGAACTTGGGGTTGAGATCCAGAAATCTATTTTAACAAACTCTCTAGGTGATCCTGGTACTGGCTGCAGTTTGGGCACCAGAGGTCTAAGAAGGAAGAACGAGGGTGCTAAGAAGAACCTGTTTCTTAGGCAGCAATGTCAGAGGTAGGCTAGAATGTGGTTAAACAGTGCTTAGTCCCGGGGAAATAAGCCTCCTCAAGGTCCATCTCTCTCCAGTGGAAAGGTTGATTCCAGGTGAAGCCACTGCTGGGAGAGAACTGAAGAACCAACACATGTGTACCTTTTTGGGGGACATGATGACTTACATATCATGCCGAACTGCTTACACCTACCTTCCCCACCCCAAACATGTAAGCTTTTTTTAAAAAAAATATTTAATTTATTTATTTGAGAGTGAGAGAGAGAAGAGAGGGGAGAAGGTCAGTGGGATAAGCAGACTCCCCATGGAGCTGGGAGCCCGATGCGGGACTCAATCCCGGGACTCCAGGATCATGACCGAGCCAAAGGCAATTGCTTAACCAACTGAGCCACCCAGGCACCCAACACATAAGCTTTTGAAAACTAAAGACCAGGCTTGTTCACATCCACCCACAGTGCCTAACCAAAGGCTTGGACTGTATAGGAGTTCAAAAAACATTTGAAGGAGGGTGTGGATGAAAGAATGGATAAAGGAGAAGTAAAAAGCAGAGCTTGTGTATTGTAGGAATCCACAACAGCAAGGGGATTGGTGGCTGCCAGAGGCCTAGGCAGAAAGGGGAGCAGGTGTGACTGGCCCTGGGTCTGAGGTCTCTTTCTGGTGCGACAAAAATGTTCTGGAATTAGGAAGTGGTAATGGTAGCACAACCTTGGGAATATACTAAAAACTACTGAATTGTACGCTTTTAAAGGGTGAATTTTATGATATGTGAATTACATCTCAATAAAAATAATTACATTTTTTTTTTAAAGCCGAATGTGTGAATATCAAGCAAGGCATTTTGGAAGAAGCATTTCATAAGCCAAAAGCTATTCTGGGACAACACCAGCAGTCTTACGTAATGCAACTTTAGACAAAACTGCAAGTACAAAATCAGACTAGAACATCCCTAGACCACCCCTCCCCTTATGCAGGTTTCACTGAACCAATTCGTCAATAGCAGCGAGGCTCCAAGGAGGTTTGTTTCAAGCTGTACCAGAGGGATTATGGTTTCTAAGTCAATTTCCAAATATGGTTATCCTAATAGCAGCTTAAGAAACAGCACAAAATAAAAAACAGTAACAGGAGAAGTAGGTTCTAGAAGTACAACCTTATCACCCAGACTTCTTATCTGTAAACTGAAGAGAATAACAATCGTCAAATCACTCCTCAGGGAGTCAGAAGAACACCCACGGAGATGACTCCTGGGAAAAAGAGTTTGTTAATTCTGTAACATAAGCAACCAAAGTTGTTGTTTGCAGGAGATCTAGAAAAAGTGCACATACACACACACACAAAAGAGCATAACCTAAGAAAGGATGTTATCCCTTTGCTCAGCCCTCTTGGATTCTGGCACTGGTGGAGAAGGAGATGTCTGGTTTCCCTGGGCCCTCTCCCAGTGCCTGAAGAAGTCAAGGGTGCAGACAGCTTCCTGAGTATAGACAGGCAGTCAGTGCCCCAGCCAGAGCTATAGCCAGCTTTCTGGGCCTTCCTGGGATACGAGCTCCTTTTATGAGCCTCCTTGTTATTACCACCTATTTCTTTTTATGCTACTGCCAAAATACCACCATTAATCTTTCCCACTCCCTGAAGGCAAAACATGGGTAATTGGATTTATCTGGTTTTAGAATTTGTTAGGTTCCGTTACAAAATAAATAAATAACTGACCTCAAAAGAGACGGGAACCGGCCCCAGCCTGTGCTGTCATGTCACCGGCCCTGGCCAGCAGGAGGCTGGCACTGCCCATCCTCATTAATCTCAGCTATCTCCTCCCTGCACCTTTTCCCTCCTGTCCTCCAGCTCCTCTCCTGGTTTGCCCAGTGTGATTTAAGAAGTATACTACTCTGACCCCTTCGGTTCCCGAAGCTTCCCACTGTGCACTGTTTTCCCTGAGGCCTCCTGTCCCCCAAATTAGTTGTCTCTCTCCAATCCTTTACTCCCCCACCACCTCCTTCTACCATGGCTGTTTCCTCTCCTGATTATCGTGTGGGGGGCTCTTTACAACTTCCTTTCATGGGCCGTGAATATTCCTGTTTCTCATGTTCCTTTTGCCTTTTGTTTTCTTAAATGTGTATTTATCCAGACATCATGGGGGACCATATAAAGTGAGCTACCTTCAGTGTTTTATTTTTTATCAGGTTGGACTACCACTGCAGGGATCAAATGAGGCAAGTATTTTTTTGGTTTGTTTCTTCAACCCACATGTATTAAATTCTGTACAAAGCACCTGCCCAGGCCAAGCCTACCATTCTCTGAGAATTCTGACTACTCCCTCCCCTATCGTTCCCCCATCCACATCTGGAAGCCACGTGTATACACAGGACCTGAGTATATTGTTATTTGTCAACCCAACAGCAACTCTCCACCAACTTGCTGATGGGACCAGCCTCCCACTGTAGAGGCTGAAAATCCAAAATGCCTATGTCCCAAGCCCTCTCTTCTAACTAGAGCCTAGACATATAACAAATGCAAATGACACCACAGGGAAATCTGCTGAGTGGTAGCTCCTGGAAAACATGTTAAAAAAAAATGCCCACAAGCCCTTAATGACTATTTATAGACTTTCTTGGATAAGAATGTGATGCCTGGAGCTGCTGCAGCCATACTGTGGTCATAAAAGGCAATGACCTCAGTGCTCAACCCTGGAACTTCCTCCCTCCAGCATCCTTATTGAGAGAGATTATAAATATTGCCATTATTTACAGCAATTTTACTGTTATGTTTTATTACTTGGAGATAACAATATCCAATCTGGAACATGATTTTTCCTCCCTCTGAGCTTCGCATGGACTAGGGGTGCATACTCAACCCAAGCTGAGACAGTCAATTTTATCTCCTGGAAATGTGACACTGGGAAAGAGAGATTCTAGACAATCAGTAGAGACTAGCTTAAAATGAGGACCCATGAACTGAGAAGATGTAGATTTACCATCTGACACCCTGTGGAAACAGAGAAAGCTGATAAATTAAGGGATAAAGAAAACAGATGTGTGGGAAAAGCAACACTATAAGACCAAGTGACCACATGGAAAGAGGCAGATGACAAAGTGGCCCTTTTCCAGAAGCCAATGTCTTCACCACTCTTGGGTTCCATGGTCCTTATGACACAGCCTACTCCTTTGTTTAAATAATTGGAGTGGGTTTTTATAAGTTTTACCAACAAGACTATGGCAAAAAATTTATACTGAGATGAATATACATATATTCATTCTGTATATATACATATATACAGAGATGAATGAGAAATTTCCCCTGCCTCCAGGAAATGGAAAACACAGATGAATATTATGGGAGAACTTGACATATTATGTCACAACTACAGATATAGACGTAATGGGAGAGTGAGAAGACGGCTCGTTTATTCCCCCCTGCATGCTCTGCAGGGAGCCCTAGGCCAGAAGCAATATTTCCAAAGAACAGTGCGCAGAATTAGCTTTGGTTCCATGAGGTTCATATTCTTCAATATATGTCTCAGCATTTTTAATCCTGTATGTTTAAAGCTGCACACAGGACTAATGGATTCTAAAAAAAATCTTTTTTGGGTCACTATGATGCCTAGCTAGCCAGGTTTGGAAAACCTGGAAACCACCGAGATAAGAGTAGTGAGGAAAATCAGGAAAGACTAACATAGGAAATACCATGTAGGGGCCTAAAAGATGAGTAAGACCTGCTGCTATATGTCAAAAGAGGTTGGAAACAAACTTTTCAGGAAGTGAAAGGGCAAACTGCAAATCATTACATAAATAAAAGTTGCTTACATTTATTACATTGCCATTTTGGTATGGTCACAGAAATATAAATATCTGATTACTCCTACTTACACAAAGAGAGACAGATGCTATCTACTTGCCTCTTGTCTAGCAGACATTATTAACATGTTCTGTTTGCAGAGTATTGTAGGAGGTATTTGAGACAACTAAATTGAAATCCTATTCTTGTCCTCAAGGTACTAACATACAATTGAAGGAAAAAAAGAGATGTGTGTGTGTGTGTGTGTGTGTGTGAGAGAGAGAGAGAGAGACAGAAACAGACAGAGAGAGAGAGAGGCGGGTGGGAGAGAGATAATGAACAAATAATTTGATTGCCGAAGAGTCCGCTATACCTATAAATACTGGTACGTGGAGTTAATAGTTCAGTCTGCTCTCTTCTTGCTTGCATGGTTTCTGAAGAAAAGTCTGATGTAACTCATCCTCGCTCTACTATAATAATGTCTCTCCCTGCCATACTCCCAGCCTGGCTTCTTCTTTCAAGAATCATTTGTTTGCCTTTGGACTTCCTCAGGTTGAATATAATATGTCTAGGTGTCATTTTGTTTTGTTTTGTTTTGTGCTTTTTTTTTAATGCCTGACATTAATCTTGAAAAATTCTCAGTCATTATTGTTTCAAATATTTCTTCTGTACCTTTCTTTTCCTTCTGATAGTCACATTTCATGTATGTGACATGTTTTGTAATTTTTCCCACTTCTTGAATATTCTTGAATATTCTGAATATTCTGTTCTATGTGGGTTTTCTCCCCAGTCTTTTTTCTCTTTGCCTTTTCAGTTTAGAAAGTTTCTAATGACATTATCTTCAAGCTTACTGATTCTTTCCTCAGCCATGTTCCATCTACTAATGAGCCCTTCAAAGGCATTCTTCATTTCTATAACAATTTTTATAACATTTCTTTTTTATTCTCTCTCAGAATTTCCATTTCTTAGCTTACATTAACCATCTGTTCTTACATGTTTTCCATTTTTTTCCAATAGAGTCCTTACCATATTAATCATAGTTATTTTAAGTTTCTGGTCTGATAATTCCAACATCCCTGCCATATCTGAGTCTGGTTCTGATGCTTGCACTTTCTTTTCAACTGTTCTTTGTCTTTAAGCTAGAGGACCCTGGGTTTGGGTATTCCCTACCCCCAGGAGTTTAGGCTATAGCAAATCCCAATGTATTTAGGCTCTGGTAAACAAGTTTCCCTAAGGCCAGGCTTCTATTAAAGAGAATAGAAAGTTCTGCATATACTTCAAAATGGTTATCTCCTTCTGCCGTTTCTTCCATTTTCACCCTCAGAACTGCTATGGCCTCTGGAAGAAAAACTCACAGAAATGTGAGGGCCCTTCCACAAGACTGAGCCACCTGGAATTTCTTCAAGGTAGCCCACACTCAATCTCCTGCATTTAATTAATTACTTTTTATGTGTTCCTAGGAGAATCTGACTAAAGCAGTGCATTCAGTTCAGAATAAGCTATGATTCTCTATATTTACCTGTCTCTAGTTTTAAGGGTGATGGTTTATTCTGTGGCCTCAATTCTCTGGTGAACCTAAGTGAAGAGCTACTGATTTTCAGTTTGCTCACCTTTCCTCTTCT
The DNA here is from genome assembly GCA_003697995.1 of Taxidea taxus jeffersonii. Classification (NCBI taxonomy): domain Eukaryota; kingdom Metazoa; phylum Chordata; class Mammalia; order Carnivora; family Mustelidae; genus Taxidea; species Taxidea taxus. The sequence goes on along the minus strand of ML112010.1, from coordinate 32,641 downwards.
TGTGAGGATGGAAGTCATGGTTCCCAACTTCTGTGTTCTACCAGAAACTTTAAGTCTCAGTCAATGACTCTCTACTGTTCTTTACTACTCAGTCTCTTACCTACTCTGCTCCAGGACCTCCTTACTACTCTTAGAACATGTTCAGCACATGCTTGCCATGGACCCTCTGTCTTTGCTGTTCCTCTTCTCTGGAACCCTACACCCAGACATTGGCCTGGCTCACTTCTGCACCTTGATTAGTTTTCTCCTCAAATGTTACATCAAACAAGTAGCTCCTGACCTGAAATAGAGCTACCTATTTCAATTAGTTTACTTTACTTTATTATTCTTCAGCTCACACATTACTATTAACATTATATTCTATTTTAATGCGTTTATCATGTATCTAGCTTCCCTAGAATGTAAACCCTATAATGGGAGAATATACTCTTTTGTTAATCATTATAATCCCACCCTAGAAAAGAGTACATGGCATAGAGTGTTCAATAAATACTTGTTAAAGGAATGGATGCACAAATACATCAATCATCCTTTGCCTAGGAGAAGATATATGAATGACCAATATGAAAACACTCAGAAAGATGCTGAATGTCATTAATCCCTCTGAAATGCAAATTAAAATTTTACAATGGTACACTATTCCATACACACACTAAAATGGGTAAAAATAAAAATTTGAAAAACCTACAATGCCAAATGTTGATACTGTGGAACAGCTGGAGCCCCCACACATTACTGGTGGGAATATAAATTGGCAAAATAACTTTGGAAAATTGTCTGGCTGTTTCCTCAGACATTAAACCTATGCTGATCATATAACTCAATAATTCTATCCATAGGTATTTCTTAAGATAAATAAAAATATATTTCCTCATAAAGACTTATGTTCAAATATTCATTGTACCTTAATTCATAAGAACCAGAAACCATATCAACAAGGAAACCAAATCAACAGGGAAAAAATTGTGGTGTATCCATACAGTGGAATACTATAGGACAATCAAAGGGGAATGAACTCTAAGCAATAACATGTATGAGTATCAGATACATTATACTGAGAAAAAGAAGCCAGATACAAAAGAGTACTGTATAATGAAGTGTCATCTAATTTAGAAGAAATTCTAAAATAGACAAAATTAATGTATGGTGTCTGGAAATAGATGTCTATTTCCAGGGCTGGAGGACTGATTTCAAAAGGGCATGGAAAGAGATGTGGGCAAGATGGCAGACTAGGAAGTGTCAAGCCCCTATTTTCCCAAAGAAACATTGAATAAAAAAGCTAGAAACTGAATATAATGACTGTTTAGGGGCTCTGAAAATCAATCGAAGATCTACAGCAACAAAGCAAGTGACCAATTAAAAATGTCCATTATTTTGATAAGAAATTTCATGGTGTTTTTAGTTGCCCTTGTTCCACCCATTAGTAATGCAGCACAGCTTGGGAGAAGAAATGGCCTGGACCTCTGTCCCAACCAAACTCAAAATTAACAGAACAAAGGAAATAATGGATATTAAAGATCAGTGAAATAGAGAATAGAAAAACAACATGTAGAGTCAACAAAACCAAAAGTTAGTTGTTTGAGAGAGTTGCCTGACTAACTCACTTGGTAGAGCATGTGATTTGATCGTGGGATTGTGAGTTCAAGCTTTATGTTGAGCACAGAGATTACTTTAAAAAGTTGGTTATTTTAAAAGATTAACAGAATTGGAAAACCTGGCTTGTTCAGTCAGTTAAGCATCTGACTCTTATTTTTGTCTCAGGTCATGATCTCTGTTGTGGGATTAAGTCCTGCATCAGGCTCCATACTCAGCACGGAATCTGCTTGAGATGCTCTCTCTCCCTTTCCCTCTGACCACCCCCCCTGCTTGTGTGTTCTCTCTCTCTCTCAAATAAATAAAATCTTTGAAAAGAAAAAGAAAATAAACAAGCATTTATCTAGATTGACTAAGAAAAAAAACACTCAAATAATCAAAAATGAAATAAGGAATAGTAAATCAATTTTACAGATATAAAAGGATTATTGTAAGAGAGTACTATAAATAACACTACATCAACATATTAAATAATCTAAACAAAATAAGCATTCTTAGAAACACACAACATACTATAATGAAATTCTGAAGAAACAAAAAATCTGAACAGATAGATAACTATAAGGAGAATCAGTAATCAGTAATCAAAATCAGTAATCAAAAATCTCCCCGAAAGCCCAACACCAGAAGGATTCACCTAAATTCTACCTGAATTCTACCAAGCATTTAAAGAATTAACAACAGTCATCCCCAAACTTTTCCAAAAATTTAAGAGGAGGAAACAATTCCAAACTCATCCTAATACCAAAGTCAAACAAAAACACTATAGACAAGAAAGCTACAGACCAATATTTATTATTACCATTGATGCAAAATGCCCAACAATATACTAGCAAACTGAATTCCACAGTATACTGAAAAACTGTATACCATGACCAAGTTGAATTGTTCCTGGAATGCAATAATGGTTCAGCCTATGAAAACCAATATAATACACCATATTAGCAGAATTAAGTGGAAGGAAAGATCATCTCATTGACACACAAAAAAAATCTGACAAAATTCAACAGTCTTTCATGGTAAAAAATCAACAACAACAAAAAACAAAGAATAGACCTAATTATTATAAACATAATAAAGTCCATAAATGAAATACCCACAGCTAACATCATACTAAATGATGAAAAACTGAATCTTTTCCTCTAATACCAGAAACAAGGCAAGGATACCTGTTTCCATCACTTCTTTACAACACAATACTAGAAGTTCTAGCCAAGTCAATTAGGCAAGAAAAATATCTAAAAGCCATCCAAATTGGAAAGGAAGAAGTAAAATTATCTTTGTTGATAAAATAATCTTATATGCAGGAATTCCTAAAGATTCCATATAACCTGTTAGAACTAATAAATGAATTCAGTAAAATCACAAGATACAAAATCAACACATAAAAAACAGTTGTGTTTCTATGTACTAATAATGAACAACACAGGATGAAAATTAAATAACAATTCCAGTTATAATAATATAAAAAATAAAATACTTAGGAAAAATTTTACCAAGGAGGTGGAAGACATGTACACCAAAAATTTCAAAATATTTCTGAAAGAAATTAAACAAGACAAAAATTGATGGAAAGATATCCTGCATTTATTGATTGGCCATAAACATAAAAATAAGTATAATATTTTAAGACACCAATACTACTTTAAGCTATCTACAGATTCAATGTAATCCCCATTAATACTCCAGTGTGGTGGTGTTTTGTTTTGTTTTGTTCAGCAGAAATAGAAAAATTCATCCTACAATACATATGGAATCTCAGGGGATCCCAAATAGCTAGAGCAATATTAAAAAAGAACAAAGTTGAGGTCTCACATTTCCTGATTTCAAAACTTAATACAAAGCTACAGTAATCAAAAGAGTGTGTTTTGTGTACTGGCATAATGAAATAGAATGGAAAGCTCAGAAATAAAACTTTGCATAATTTTCAACAAAACTATGAGGACCACTCAATGGGGAAAAATAGTCTTTTCAAGAAATGATGGTGAGAAAATTGTATATCCACATGCAAAAAAAAAAAAAAAACACAATAATTTGTATCCTTAGCTCATACCATATATAAAAATTAACTCGAAATGGACTAAAAACCTAAATGTAAGACCTAAATCTATGAAACTCTTAAAAGAAAACATGCAGGAAAATCTTCATGACTTTGTATTTGGCAGTGATTTCCTGGTTATGACACCAAAAGTATAAGCAACAAAGGAAAATAGAATGTACTACCTCAAAATTAAAAACATTTGTGTGTCAAAAGACACTATCAATGAAGTAAAAAGGAAATCCACAGATGGGAGAGGGCATGTGAAAATTACATATATAGTAAAGAATTAATATCCAGAATAAAGAATTCCTACAACTCAACAACAAAAATATGAACAACCTGCTTAAAAATGGGCAATCAATTTGAATAGAAATCTCTTCAAAGAAGATACATAAATGGCCAATAAGCAAATCAGCATCACTAATCCATAGGGAAATGCAAATCAAAACCACCATAAAATAGCACTTCATTTATCCATTAAAATGGTCATTTTCAAAACATAGCAAATAAATGTTGGCTAGGATGTAGATAAATTGGAATATTTATGCACTGCTGGAAGGAATGTAAAATGGTGAGGTTATTATGGAAAATGGTACAGTGATTCCTCAAAAACTAAGCAGAATTACCATATCATCCACTTCTGGGTATATACAATTCTACTTCTGGGCATATACCAAAAGAATTGAACACAAGGACTCGAATAGGTATTTATACACCCATGTTCATAGCAGAATTATTCACAATAGCCAAGAGGTGGAAGCAACCCAAATGTCCAGCAGCAAATAAATGGATAAACAAAATGTGATATACACATGCAATAGAATATTATTCAGCGTTAAGAGGAAAAGAAATCCTGACACATGCTACAACACTGATGAGTTTTTAAGACATTATGCTAAGTGAAACAGGCCACTTACAAAATGACAAATACTGCATGATACCACTTACATGAGGTCCCTAGGGTAGTCAAATTCATAGAGACAGAAAGCGGAATTGTGGTTTCCAGAGGCTGCAGGAAGTGAGGGATGGAGAGTTCCTGTTTAATGGGTACAGAGCTTCAGTTTGGAAAGGTGGGAAAGTTCTGGAGAAGGATGGCGGTGATTGTTGCACATAATGTGAACTTATTTGGTGTCACAGAACTGTATACTTAAAAATAGTTAATAGGGCACCTGTCAAATGACTGAATCTTGATTTTGGCTTGATCAAGTCATGATCTCCTGGTAGTAAGATTGAGCCCCACATTGCACTCCGTGCTGGGAATGGAGCCTGTTTAAGATTCTCTTTCTCCTTCTCTCTCTGCTCCCTCCCCATCACCCCCCTGTATGCACACACAGGCACTCTGTCTCTCTTTCAAAAAAGAAAAAAAAAGTCAAAAAAGGTAAATTTCATGTTATATACATTTTACCATACTAAAAAAAAAGAGGGCATTGAAGGTGATAAAAATGTTCTGTACCATTTAGAATGGTGGTTATGTGAGTAAATACAAATGTCCAAGTTTGTTTGAGTGTACACTTTTATATGATGCATTTTAAGTAAATTCTCTTTCCCTTCTCCCTTCTTCTCCTTCTCTTTTCCTCCCCCACTTCCTGATCTGTGGGTCCTTCATCCTCTAACACATTCACTGGATATAAGTGTTTAAAGAGGGAAGTCTAGGATTAATTCAACTTTTTTTTAAAGATCTTATTTTTATTATTTGACAAAGAGATCACAAGTAGGCAGAGAGAGAGGAGGAAGCAGGCTCCCTGCTGAGCAGAGAGCCCCACGGGGCTCGATCCCAGGACCCTGAGATCATGACCTGAGCCGAAGGCAGAGGCTTAACCCACTGAGCCACCCAGGCGCCCCAATTCAACTTTATAATAGTCACACTGCCTAGTGTAGTGCTTGGCATATAGTGGTTTATAAAAGCTTCTTTTTTAAGTTGTTAATTCAGTAACTTATTTTTTTAATGTAATGCTACTGTTTATTTTGAACTTACTACATGTTAGTCTTTAAGTTCTTATTAACTTGATGTTATGTATTCCTCCCCCAAAAAACCAAAGAAGTGGCTATAAAATCCCTTTTTTTAAATCATGAAACTGAATCTTAGTCCAACCATATAGAGCCAACACGTATCAAAGCTGGGATTAGAAATGAGATTTTTTTTACTTTAAAGTCTGTGTTTCCTAATCTCTTGATAGGAGTTATGCTTTACCTTATATTTCACTAAATGTCCACTGATGAGCCAATTGTAAATTGGAGTATATAATCAAGAACATCCTGTAAACTGGTCCTGCCCCACAGGTATGGCAGGATAGGGGCTGCTGAGACATATTCATGGATGTCACAGGGAGAATTTATCACAGAAACAGCTACACTTCAAATGGCCAAGGAAATGGGTTCATAAATCCCTTCACTCGGAAGTGCTTCCTGCAATTTTAGGAGATTATTCACATTGGCATTTCCATCCCCTAAAGTTTGCCGATATACTTCCAGAATATGACATCATTTCTTTTGTAACCTTGATAAAAAGGGAGGAGGGAGGTTCACCTCCCTTGCAACTGTTCAGAATTTCCTGCCAGTGGCTTTAAGAATATTGTGAAATTCATGAATACAGCAATTATAACAAGCAGGAAGAGACAGGACAAGTTAAATACCAACTATCTAGGGAGAGATCATTATCTCCACTAGGATTCAAATGTCAGAATCTCTGGTTGTAATTTCAGTGACTTCCCAATTACCTCAAAACGGGTGAGAACATCTTCATTAGAAAAAGTAGAAATGCGTGCACATGTGTGTGCGCACACGTGTGTGCCTGTGTGTGTGAGGATGGAAAGAGAGACAAGAAGAATAGAAATAAAGGGCAATATTCGTCTTTTCAACAAGCGTGGAGCACCTACTACATGTTAGGTATTGTCCTGGACACTGAGGTTACAAAGACCAAGGGTAGATATTAATGTATTTAACAGAAGACATGGAAGAAGCAATAAAAACAACATGGGAAGAGGAATATTTTCAGAACTGGCCTAGAAAACACAGCAAAGAACAAAGATGAATACCATTGTTCCCTGGTCTTCCTTACATAATGTCTTATACCAGGTATCTCAATGTAAGCATGACCACTCCAATAAAACACTGAATTCTGTGTGTCACAGATGGTGACTCTGTGTTTTATCCATCACAGGAAGCTCCAGACAGTGACCAGGAGATCCTGTATTGGGATGGCATCAATCACAACCTATTCCAGTCAAAGTGGACAAAAATCTGATACAGTAATCTATGTATCTGAGAATAAATCATTTAAGTGCACAGGAGCAAGTATGTGGCTTGGCCTAGACCTCACATGCTACCTGCACGGAGGGGATCTCCAAAACGATCATTTGGGTGTCAGGCAAACAGCATTGGAAAGCTCATGAAGTCCTAGGCTTCCAGGAGTGGAGTCAAGGATGGACCTGGTCTCTTGGAGAAGAGGTCCTGGCAAGGCAAGGTGGGACTCTTGGGACTCAATCACCCACGGCCTAGAGTGGGTGCCACACAGAGTAATGAGACGTGGACTAAAAAGTCAGTGACAAGAATGGGATTGATAGCTGGGGACAGGTGGGAAGCAAGGTTCAGAAAGAGCTGAATCTTAGCAGCAAGTGAGAATCTGAGCACTACACGGCTCTTTGACTTGACTTAGCATGGGCGTCGGACCCCTGTGTATCTGGTCCTATGACCTGGACACAGAGGAAGGAGACATTCACACAGCGGAAATTGTAGGACGTGGTAATTCTTGTCAAACGCTTTCTTCCTTCTTTTCTCAAACTTTGACTACGGGTAATCCCACACTTTCCCCTCCTCTTTAGCTCTGTGTCTTCCTTCAACTCTTAGCTGACACCGTAGGAAAATCCCTCTCTGTTATTTTCTCTCCACTTTTGTCTTTTGTTTCCTTTATCTATCTTCCTTTCTTCATCTATATTTATTAAAAAAATCCAATCATCAGAGAAGTGGCAAATGTATACATGTACTTGAATCCAATAAAATGAAAGCTGTATGTCTTAAAATTGAATTTGGCACAACAGAAACAAGACAAACTCCAAAACTTTTGAAAGTATGCAGAAATATCTTTGAGAGAATGTTTCCATATTATCCTCCTCTTGCTATGCCTACTTTTCTTCAGCATTGGCATTCGTGATAAACATAAAATTATCATATTCATTTTTCTCTCGCTTTTGTGTAATCACTTCTTCTACAACAACGGGGCTCCCTATTATTCTTCATTGCTAGTGTGTCGCATTTTGGATAATTATGAGTTAAATTATCTTCTGTGGGCTAGCCAGAAAACTTAACAACCACTTAGAACATTCTTTGTTCCTATTCTGCAGTGGAAACTTGGTTAATCGAAATGCCATAAATTTTCAGACCCACTGAAAATGTTTAATATTCAAAACTAATTTTTAAGCATTTTATTGATCAGCACTTTTATGGGAAGCCAGGTCAAGTCCTTCAGCGTCTCTTTGATTTAAGCAAAATGTGCGGTCTCCAGGGAAGAGGAGGCCAAAAGGGGTCACATGATTTCCTCCAGGGTATGAATCAGAGGCAAGGTGAGTTACAAAGCTTGTGGTTCTCTGCTTTCACAGCCGAATGGTTTAAACTAAAACACAAATATAAGGATGTTGGGGGATTATGGAATGATATACATTTTAGGATTTAAAAGAAATAACTTCCCTTCATTCTATACTTCTATCCGGATCACTCATTTCCTTACAGTTCTCAAGGAAGCCCTCTGGCATCGGTGGGCTCTTGTCAAGAATCTGATGCCCACCCGGTCTTAGTTTGCAGGGTTCAAGGAGATCCTGTCATACTCTGGGAGGTCATGTAGCGTGGGGGCTGGGGGGAAGGTTCAAAGTGAAGAGCACCTATGATGAGCCGAACAGGACCCTGGACCCTGCCGGCGGTGTCGCACTGGGCACTGGTGGGCCGAACAGGACCCCGGACCCTGCCGGCGGAGGTCACACTGGGCACTGTTGGCAGCATGCATCACCATCAGCCCCAGATGACAGAGCCACCTTCACTAACATGCAGGTGGGGGCAGGTAAGCAGCAGAAAGCAAAGAGGACCGCTAATGGAGATCAGATCAGATCAGTACAGCCCTCGATTGCAGTGCAGATTTCCTGGCTTTTCACAGGTGTAGGTCTGAGGCACAGAAAGGGGGCTTTTGCTTTTTCTGCTGGCTTTGGAAGCTCTCCCTGTTCTTTGTGCCCAGGCAGTGGCGGGGATTGAGAGGAGGGGGTCCTATAAAACTGAGAAGAAGAAAACAGTCTTCCTGGAGCAAATCCAGACATCTCATAACCACATAACCAAAGGTAAGTGACTTAACTGTTCTAAAACTCAATCTCTGAGGCTGTTATTTAGGGATAATAATATTCTGAAAATCCCACGAAACAGTCATTGGCTTGGCCTCTGATAGATACACACTTAATCATGGATAAGTGAGTATGTTTGTTTTAAAATCTCCCCCACCCCACCAATGTTATGAAAGGGTCTGTGGTATGATCCTGCGGGGAGAGTGACTTAAGGCTCAAACATGTCCCATCTCAAACCTTCTCTACCAAGGAAATGACACACAGATCGAGGCAGGGTAACTGCTGAGTTGCAGAGACATTACAACTTCAATTTTCACATCTTAAAAAAAATACACCAGGGTACAAGGAGCTGCAGGAGGTGGGAAAGGGAGGTGAGAAAGGACTGATAATGCAGGCTCTCCCCCAACGCCCACCCCATGCCAGCTTTCTCTCCAGTTCAGCTAGACCCAGCATCAGCAATAGCATCTTCCTGCAGGGAAAATAATAAACAAACAAAGGAATCTGAAATGTTCTGCTGCTGTCTTGCCTGGATTAAAAAAAAAAAAATCAAGAAAGGTTAACACTTGGTTCCTAAGTTAATAGACAATGCAAATTTCTGCCAGCCCTGAAGATATCTTGGTCCATAATTCCCTCTTATCCCATGACTGTGAAGACTGCTTCCTGCTAATAAGTAATTTTCAAAGTCCTCCCTTGGGAAGGTCAAATAAGAACTATTTGGCTCCTCCTCTCGCTGCATCTCACTGCTGGACCCCATCAGATCTGTAACACACACAGGCCAGTGCTGCTGTCCTCCCTGGTGCCCTCAGAGCCAGCCACAAAGTAAGCATGAGAAGCAGGTCCCTTTTCAGAAGCTGGAAAGAAAGAAAAACAGGGCTACACTGAACCCAACTTAAACCCTACTTAAAGGCAAAAAAAAAAAAAAAAAGAAGAAGAAGAAAAGAAAAGAAAAAATAGGCTTATGACAAGAGGGGCTGAATTTTCCAGAGCAATTAAGAAACCCACAGGGCATATGTCATGAATGCTTTAAAATTTCCTTCCCCTTCCTAGGCATGTGGTACCTGGCGTATGTGTTGGGGGAGATAGATATATTCCAACTAATCAGTGATGTTAGAAAGTGCTAGCGTCCAGGCAGTCCTGTTCCGTCACCCTGCTGGATCCTGCAGTCTTGTCCTGGTACTGACATAGCAACTACCTCCCAGTGCCCCGCCCCCACCAACCCCGTCTCCCCTCTCCTGCCTCTTTGCTTCCTGTATCTCTGTGTCTACGCAGGGCAGATCTCCACAGAGACAGCCTCAAGTCTAAATATACTACTCTGTTGGCTACGAAGAGTTCTTTTCAATCCTCCTCCATTGCTCAGTATCTTGCCCTCAAGGATAGTTGTGCCTTTTGCAGAGTTTCGAATCAGACTGTAACCCACTGGTGGATTCAACTGTCCCTTCTGGCAAGGGATTTAAGTAGAATCCAAAAGTCCCTCAGGCCTCCAAGATCTCTAACCAACTGCTGTGTCTGAGAGTCCCAACCTCACGTTCTGAAGAGAAGGGAACATTTTAGATATCAGCACTTTGTTGCTATAGAGGCAATAATACATAAGAGAATGAGTCCTGTTAAAAAGGATTAAAGCATTCAACTGATACTTTTTTTTTATTTTTTTAAATCATTTTTTCTAGATTTTTTATTTACTTATTTATTTATTATAGAGAAAGAGAGAGAGCGAGCACAGGCAGACAGAGTGGTAGGCAGAGGCAGAGGGAGAAGCAGGCTCCCTGCTGAGCAAGGAGCCCAATGTGGGACTCGATCCCAGGATGCTGGGATCATGACCTGAGCTGAAGGCAGCTGCTTAACCAACTGAGCCACCCAGGCGTCCCTGATACTTATCTTTTAATCCTTTGTGTCCATCATGGTATCCGTACTCGGTACCTAAGACAGGGCTCCTAACCTTCAGGAGCTCCCCGTCTAACCAGACCCATACCTAAATGCTAGGTCTGTGGTGTGTATCTGCTGGGACAGAGATACATAGCAAGTGTTACTGAAACTCAATGAGGGTAATTCTGGGCCTCAAGGAGAAAGCAGGATACTGAGGGGAAGTAGGAAGAAATTAGCACATTTTAAAGGTGTGTATGGGGTGAGGGGGGGAGGGGGGAAAGGCGGAGCACATAAACCTGAGAAAGACTGAGAGTATTATGGGTTGTTATTAAGGAATCCCACGCAGCACCAGTGACAACTTGCATGTACACGTTGCTTTGTAGTTAGAATGAGGCCATATACTTTATCAGTATACTTCATATTCATCAGATGGCTGATACATGAAGTATGTCAGCCAAATACTTCAGCTGATATCCTAGACGGAGCAGATATTGTTCTAGGTGTACAGAGTTGGACCAAAGTGCACAAAATCAGGTAGTTACTGAGTGGTAGAATAAGAATCAAATCCAGGTATTCAGGCCCCTGAACCCAGTGCCCTTTCTAGAGCACAAGGCAGCCCGTGGGTGGTCAGGTACATGCACACATGCAGGAGACACTTAAGGGAAGTTAGGGTCATTGGAGACCCACTTGCTCAGATGCTCTGGGGGCAGGACAG